>SKCR01030626.1:0-95853 GCA_019454045.1 Zanthoxylum bungeanum
CGGGAGAGCGGAGGAGGAGAGAATCGGCGGCGGCGGCCATGTTTTTGTGAAGAAGATGGAGAGTTTGTTTAGCAGAGAGTGCAGTTTCTGGAGGAGGAAGTCGTTTTTATTTGTAGTTGCGTGCGTGCGTGCTTCCTTTTTGTTTTAGTAATCATGGAAGTTTCCCATGCAACGCTGCAGGCTCTTATTGGGCCAACTCACGGCCCAAAATCCAGATTTTCGTTTAGCACTTTGGGCTTTTTTTTTTATCATTTGAGTTTTGTTACCATCAGAACTTAATTTTAGGATTGGCTTTGTCCGGATATATTGCTTATATTTACAAACATCTATTATCCAATACAACCTCCTAGATAAACTCTATAATGGCGAAAGAGACCAATCTATTTCTAAATATTTGAAAGAAAATCAATTATATGATGGCGAAATTCGGGTAATTGAATCTCATATATGTTGTACATATATAGTGTCATTAAACATAAAACAAACATGCTTTAACACTCAAATTCAGAAAACAAATTTCAGATATACTTTTACATGCATGAACCCTAAAATCCTAAAACTTTGAGAATAAAGAAAAACCTGAATTCGTGATGAAACTTTTGATCCGAGTCGAGATTAATCTATGTCCTTTAGAACTTATCAGCCCCGTCTTGGTGCTCTGCGGGTTTTATGGCTAATGTTCTCCTAGGATAACCCGGATTCCTCTTGTTCAATAGGCACTCCTTAACAAGATCTCAAACTAGGAATTGGAGGAACTCTCTCTCTGACTCAAAAACGAAATTATGAGACTCAAGACTTGTTTTCTGTTCTAGACCCTTAGAATGAACCTCCAAAGCCCTTTAAATAGACATGAAAGGGTGCCTTAAGGGAACCATTTGGTTTGAGGTGTAACCCTCCTAAGGGTTATACCTTTTCCATGCACCATTTGGAGCCCAATGCGTGTTCTTCTAAATGGGAGGACATGTCCCATTGGGGTACCATCCAAGGGACATGTCCCTCATTCATCCAAACACAATAATTTAGAGAATTTTAGAGAATTTCCTACAATCCCCCACAATTCTCTAAATATTCATGCAGATACTTGAGAGAGTTTCCGTGAACTAAAGCTGTATCGAAATAGGTAGCTTTCGCCTTGAACCTTTCCTAGTGAATGACAATCGGATTTACTTGGCAAACCAATGACCCATAGTCTTAAACTGTTCTGCCGTTGGTGTAAACTAAGACAATTGCCAACACAAAACTTTACTTCGACCATTTCCCGTTCTACGGTTGTGTTCATTTCGGCCCTGAACAACGGTTCTGGATTCATCAAGTACTTTAGGGTAACCCACCTTTAAAGGTTCCCATGGAAGCAGCATCACTTCTTACTTGAAATGGGTGATCTACTATGAAGAGGTAATCTGTCTTTACCCTCATTAGGACTCATCTCCTAATATAGTGATCATTAAAAGCCTTAGCTTATCCTAACCTTGACAGACAGCACTCTGCGTCATTATCGGAATGGGAAAGAGTACAAAACTCTTCAGTACTTGTTTTGAATTGCACAAAGTTTCTGCTGTCCTTTTTGAACCTAGATCTTGGGATCTCCAGTCAGCTAGGTTGGGTTTCCACAGTGACAATTCTTTCATTATAGGCTTCAAGCCCATTCCCCTCGATGACTTCTCAACTTGCTCTCGAGGTAAACCTTTAGTTAGTGGATCCGCTAGGTTTTCCTTCGACTTAACATAATCGATCGATATTATGCCACTTGAGAGCAATTGACTATACATTGTATTTTGGGCTTTCCCAATAGCCGATTGGCTGTCACAATGTATGCTTATCGCTGGCACCGGTTTGGGCCAACTAGGAATATCCTTCAGGAAGTTTCTAAGCCATTCTGCTTCTTCCCATGTTTTGTCTAATGCTATGAACTCTGATTCCATAGTAGACCGGGCAATACATGTTTGCCACGAGGATTTTCATGACACGTCCGCATTACCAAGTGTGAAAACAAATCCACTTGTAGATTTGGAATCCACTGTATCAGATATCCAGTTAGCATCGTTGTATCCCTCTAGAACAGCAGGAAATCTCTCGTAATGTAGCCCATATTTTGAAGTTTCTTATACCTCAAAGCTTTTACTATGGATTTTCAGTGGTTATGTCATGGATTGCTAGTATATCTGCTAAGCCTGTTCACAGCTTGAGCGATATCAGTTCGTGTGCAATTCGTGAGATACATCAGACTTCCGATGATCCTCGAATACTCTAATTGCGATACGCTTGAGCCAGTATTCTTTGATAGAGGAAGAGTTAGGTTAACTACTTCTAAATCTTTCATATCAAATTTGCTGGATAACAATTTCTTGGTAGACTGAATCAACTCATGATTATTACCAATTATCAACATATCGTGTACATAGAGACATACAATGACATACCCTTTTTGAGTTGATTTGGTGTACACACACTTATCACACTCATTGGTTTTAAACCCACTTGACAAAATCTCTTTGTCAATTTTATAATGTCATTGTTTAGGTGCTTGTTTTAATCCGTACAAGGATTTTACAAGTTTGCACACCTTCTGTTCTTATCCAGGAACATCAAACCCTTCTGGTTGTTCCATGTAAATCTCTTCATCCAATTCACCATTCAAGAATGTCGTCTTTACATCCATTTGATGTATTTCAAGACCAAATATAGCTGCTATGGCTATGGGCATTCTTATCGATGTGATACGAGTCACTGGTGAATAGATGTCAAAGTAATCAAGGCCTTCTTTTTGTCTATAACCTTTTATGACAAACCTTACCTTGTACTTATCTATTGATCCATCCGGTTTCATCTTCTGTTTGAATATCCATTTGTAGCCCAGTGGCTTACAACCTGGAGGAAGATCAACCAACTCCCAAGTATGGTTTTGTAGGATTGAATCAATCTCACTGTTAATAGCCTCTTTCCACAAAGGTGCCTCAGTCGATGACATTGCTTCCTTATATCTTTGAGGCTCATTTTCTAACAAGAATGTCAGAAAATCGGGTCCAATGACTTAGACGTTCTAGCTCTATTGCTACGTTTAGGTTCATTTGCCTCAACATTTTCATGTTGATCTGACTCTTGGTCAACCTGATCACTGTCCTTGACAATATCAATAGATCTTTTGAGAGACTTTATTCTTTGTCTTTCCTTACAAGGAAATGTCTCTTCAAAAAATGTTGCATTCCTTGACTCAATCATCACATTCGGATTGATGTCAGGAATCTCATACTTGTGTACCAAGAATCGATACGCACTACTATTGCGAGCATATCCGATGAATATACAGTCAATAATTTTGGGTCATATTTCACCTTCTTAGGTTTAAGAGCCATTACTTTGGCAATTGGCAAGACACCCCAACATTTTCAGATATTTGTAGGAAGATATATAACCTTTCCACAACTCATATAGTGTCTTGTCCAATCTTCTGTGAGGAAGCTTGTTCAGAACGTAGTTCGTGGAAAACAAGGCTTCCCCTCACAAGTTCTGGGGTAAACCAGAACTTATCAACATGACGTTCACCATTTCCTTCAACGTTCGATTTTTGCGCTCAGCAATCCCGTTTTGTTGAGGAGAATAAGGAGCAGTGGTTTCGTGAATAATTTCGTGCACAGAACAATATTCACCGAATGGTGAAACATACCACCTCTATCACTCCTGATTCTTTTGATTTTCTTGCCAAGTTGATTTTCAACTTCGTTCTTATAGTGTATAAAGCTCTCAATAGCTTCATCTTTGCTCCTCAGCAAATACACATAACAAAATCTTGTGCTATCATCGATAAAAGTGACAAAGTACTTTTTACCGCCTCTTGTTTGCACAACATTCATATTACACACATCAATGTGTACAAGTTCCAAGGGTTCAGAACTTCGTTCTATGGAATGAAATGATGTTCTATGCATTTTTGCTTCAACACATGCCTCACACTTATGTTGGCTATCAATTGCAAATTTAGGTATAAGGTCCATGTTAATTAATTTACGCATTATATCATAATTAACATATCCTAACCTCTCATGCCATACATTTTGTAACTCAATAATATAAGCAGAAGTTGTAGCTTTATTATTAGCATTGTGTCGATGAATTTGAAAAAGCCCTCAGTGAGGTATCATTTTCCTACATAGACATCATTTTTGGTCAATACAAACTTTTCAGAAACAAATACAAACCTTAGACCAAGTTCTTCCGAATATCTGGAACATGCAAACATTCTTCAATGTAAGCTCCGTTCCAGATATCATCTTCAGAACCATTGTTCCTTGTCTAACCACTATAGAGGTAGATGAATTTCCCATAGTCAGATGATGACCACTATCGACCTTCTGATATGAGGAAAACATCTTGCTATCAGCATAGATATGATGAGTAGCCCCAGTGTCTACCCATCATTCTCTCGGATTCCCAACCAAGTTGGCTTCAGTTACCACTGCTGAGATTCGTTTATGTAATCTCATCAATTAATTGCTCATCTTCAGCGACATGGGCTTCATTTTTCTTGCATTTGTCCTGAGATTTTTTGTTTATGCAGTCTTCTACCAAGTGACCGCTTTTCCCACAGTGGTAACACTTCCCATTGAACTTCTTGTTCGCTTGGGAAGAATCAGCTCCACTGTTCTTTCTCTTTTTGCTACCCTTTACATCATCGACGATGTTGGCCTTAGACTCCAAAGTCTTGTAGCTAGCCTTTTCGGACTTTCTGTTGTCCTTTTCGATACTCAATCGAACTCCAAGGTTTTCAAAGCTCATTTTCTTCTTTTTGTGTTTCAGATAGCTCTTGAAGTCCTTCCATGATGGAGGTAACTTTTCAATTATAGTGGCAACTTGGAATGTCTCACAGAGTTTCATTCCTTCATCCAGTATTTCATGAATGAGCAATTGTAGTTCACCCAACTAAGACATTACTGTTCTTGAATCTACCATCTTGTAGTTCAGGAACCTACCCACGACAAATTTATTTGTCCGACATCCTCGGTTTTGTATTTATTGTCGAGAGATTCCCAGAGAATCTTCACAGAAACCATGCCTTGGTACACATTGTACATGGTATCGTCAAGTCCACTCAAAAGATAGTTCTTGCACAAGAAGTCGCCAGACGACCATGTCTCTTCCAGCAGTTTCTTGGCTATTTCCGATTCACCCTCCATAGGATCCAGGGGATCTTGGAGGTATTTAGCCAACTGTAAAGTTGTCAGGTAGAACAACATTTTGCTCTGCCACTGTTTAAAGTTTGCCCCATAAAAATTTTCCGAATTTTCTCCATGAGAGACCGGTACTGTGATGTTTCCGCTAGCCATATGTAACTAGAAAAACCAACAGGGTCAATAAGTCTACTAAAGATAAATTGTACAACGATCAACAAATGATCTTGTTCAAATGATATACCAAGTTTCCACTTGTTGTTCTATTGGACAGTAGTACCAATAAACACAAGTCCTTGAATTCCGACTAAGGTTTCTAATGGAAAGTAGATAAGGAATATTCCCAGATGACGAGGGGGGTCCGGAATAACCACTTAAGTCCCTGACCACTTAGGCTCTTATCGCCTTTTTGATAGAATATCCTTTAAACACTTCTTCAATAAGATCTCTTAGCAATTCAAACTCAGTATTACACTTATGATTTACAATACAATATTCGATATGTGTAGATATATGTGTATGTGTCAATCAAGATTGGACTGAATTACTTGTGTATTATCATACTTTAAATTCTCAACCAATTATGCAACATACAATTAAGTCTCAACTTTATCACTATGTGTATGCTTGTGATAATTGAACACCCTAATAATAACTTAAATCTATACTACCAAGATTGTTGTGATTCAGTATATGATTTACTAAGTTAATATTATAAATACTTAAATTAAACTAAGCCTTTTCAGTTTATAAAGTATTTCAGGACTAATTCGTTAGTGTCGCGTTCGTATCTACGTTCGAACGAGACTGTCCAGTGTGTGTACGTTCGTGTTGCGTTCGAGAACGCGTTCGAATAAAGTGTTACAGAGAGTTCACGTTCGTATAGCGTTCGGGAACGTGTTCGAACGAAATAATTCCAAAGAGTTTGTGTTCGAGTTGCGTTTATGACGTGTTTGAACGAACTAAGTCAGAAGGTCTGCGTTCGATTTATGTTTGAATACGCGTTCGAACGTTCTTAGGCAGAAGACTTGCATTTGAGTTGCGTTTGAAGACACGTTCGAACGTTCTTACGAAATTTCAGATTTTTGCCTGCGCGTTCGTCGGGCGTTCGAACACCCTACGTATTTTTCATGCACAGACTGTATTTTTCCAGAAAATTTTCTGATCTAAGCATGCGAATTACTATCTAACAACACTAAGTTGATAAGTTCTTAAGATTGTTGTACATATATAGTGTCATTAAACATAAAACAAACATGTTTTAACACTCAAATTCAGAAAACAACTTTCAGATCTACTTTTACATGCATGAACCCTAAAACCCTAAAACTTTGAGAATAAAGAAAAACCTGAATTCGTGATGAAACTTTTGATCCGAGTCGAGATTAATCTCCGTCCTTAAGAACTTATCAGCCCCGTCTCGGTGCTCTACAGGTTTTGTGGCTAATGTTCTCCCAGGATAACCCGTATTCCTCTTGTTCAAGGGGCACTCCTTAACAAGATCTCGAACTAGGAATTGGAGGAACTCTCTCTCTGACTCAAAAATGAAATTATGAGACTCAAGACTTGTTTTCTGTTCTGGATCCTTAGAATGAACCTCCAAAGCCCTTTAAATAGACATGGAAGTGTGTCTTAAGGGCACCTTTTGGTTTGGGGTGTAACCCTCCTAAGGATTATACCCATTCCATACACCATTTGAAGCCACCATCCAAGGGACACGTCTCTCCTCCATCCAAACACAATAATTTAGAGAATTTTAGAAAATTTCCTACAATATAAGAGTCAGACTCTTATAAATATGGTGAGAATGGAGATGATTTATATTATTAAATTAATGGGTGGTTCTCGCTACAGTTACATAGTTGAGATACATAATTTATAGTTCAATTGATATATCATCTCTCATTGATTGTCATATATAAGTGACTTATTCAGTAATATTTTAATTTTACAATCTACAATGCTACACATGAAATCTCCATAATTAGGATAAACTAGATATCGATCTCAACTAAATAAGCGATATTATCAATTACTTTTTCTTATTTTAGATAAGTGATTATTTTTTAATTAAAATTTGTTTCCACCCAATTTTTTTTTCCCCCAAAACCTCTTATTTTTACTTAAAATGTTTGTTTATTTACACCGAAAAATAAAAATGATGAGTACATGTTTTAAAATATAATTCCTTCAATTTGCCCATCAAATTCTTATCAGAAACGATCTTAGGAGTCACTACTTTCAACGAGTAATACTAGATCTTATTTTTGATTGAACCATTCATCAAACTTGGTTCCGTAACCGTTAAAAATTCACTTTCAACACTTCATTTACTCAATCAAGTAACAAACCAAATGTTTCTTCCACGTCTTAGACTATTAGTTTTAGCCATTAAATCTGGATGTTGTTAAAGTCAAGCGTATGATCACGTTCATTGATTATGACAAGGTACAAGTCGTGGGCACGCATTAGGCTAGCTCGAAATTTATATGCCTTTAATGTTAACCTTTTGGTGCTATAGTAAAAAAGTACCGAAAGGTGCCTATATATATATATATATATATATATATATATATATATATATATATATATATATATAGTAATATTAAAATATATTAATTATGTGGGTGTGTCTCATATGCATATAAAGAAAATAATAAAAAATTAAAATTCACTATTTACACAGTGAATCTCATGTCTATAAATAGAGACTTCATTTCATTATTTTACTCATTTCATTCTCAACTAATTCCTCTATATTCTAAGAGAGAAAAATATTGTTTCTTCTTAAGAGTTTGTGAGAGAGTTGTAATTCTCATATTCTAAGAGAGTGTGAGATTGTTCACTCATTCTGTTTAGAAAGAAGTTGTAAAATTATTTACACTATAGTGAAATCTTTCTACATTTGCCCGTGGATATTTCTCTCACATTAAATTTGAGTCTCATTGCTTTATTTTATTGTTAATATTTATGGTAGACTAAGCCTCATAATTATTACTGTATTATTATACGATAGACAACGCCTCGTAAACTAACAATTATTCCCGATTTCACTTTACTTGCGTGCCAACTTCAGTCCACGATCCCCTAACAATGGTATCAGTGTTTCAGGTTCAGGGTTACTATTCATGAAGACTATTCACAAATACTATTCATATATACGGCATAACACTATTCACATATACGATACTATTTATGTATACAATACTAATCATATATATGGTACTATTCACGTATACAGTATTATATACAGTCCTATTTACGATGAAATATAAAAGCCAGTTCAAGTGAGAAGCTGATCGTCATCATAAACATAGTAGGAAAGTACGAAATTGAGAAGTTCAACGGGAGTAACTTTTCCCTATAGAAACTTAAAATAAAAGCAATCTTGAGAAAAGACAATTGCTTGCGGCAATTGGTGAGAGACCAGATGGAATGACTGATAAAAAATGGAAGAATATGAATGACAACGTTATGAGCAACTTGTATTTAGCCTTAGCATATTCTGTGTTATCCAACGTTGCAGAGTAGAGGACGAAAAAAGAGATTTGGGATGCACTTACCAAAATTATAGGAGGTCAAGTCACCACACAACAAGATCTTCTTGAATATGAGACTTTACACTCTTCATATGAGTGAGTCCACATCCAAGACAAATCATATCAACAACTTGAATACACTATTTACCCAACTCACTGTGTTGGATTATAGTATATCTATAAATAAACTTACGTAGATTCTACTTCAAAGTCTACATGATTCGTATGATCAACTTATCATCAACTTGACAAGTAATGTTATCACTGTAAATCTAGTCTTTGATGAAGTTGCAGTTGCTGCTCTAGAAGATGAGTTTAGGCCTAAAAATAAAGAAGACAAATTATCTAATTCACAACAAGCAAAAACATTGTAGATGACAAGAGGGAGATCAACAAAACATGGCTTAAGAGGGAGTCAAAACTATGGTAGATCGAAATAAAAAAATATGAAGAATGTTAAATGCTACAATTGTGGCAAGAAATGACACGTCAAGAAAGATTGTTGGAATATGAAGAATGTTTCAGAAAAAGATCATGTTAAAATAAATCTCATAGATGTGTTGCAAGTACTTCTGAATAAGGTTGCACACTTTATAGTGAAGTAGCAATGAGGTCCAATGATAGCATAAAATAGCTAAGTGATGCATTGTTATTTGATTCTACAGCAACATGGCATATGACCTTTAGGAGAGAATGGTTCTGCCATTATGAACTTGTCTATAGAGGATCAGTTTTTCTAGACAATGATCATGTCTTGAAAATTACTAGGATTGAAGCCATCAAAATAAAGATGTACGATGGTACTATCCGCACTGTACAATATGCTCGACATGTTGGGGAATGAAGAAAAATCTTATGTTAATTGGACAGTTAGATGACCCCGGATAAAAGACCGTTGTTGAAAATGAGGTATTAAAGATGATGAAAGGAGCACTTACGGTCTTGAAAACTGTAAAGATCTCTGTAAACTTGTATATGCTATTAGGAGACTCAATTCAGGAAGCAACTGTATCAGTGGCTTCACTGGATTCTGGAGAAGAAGCTTATATGTTGTGGCATCACAAACTATACCACATGTCAGAACATGGAATGAAGATTCTATTAGGGTTGGTGCTCAGAGTGCCAATCCGGATCGTATTTATGTCTGATTCATGAATACGAATAATTTATTTTTCTATTATATTACTTATTTATGGTAATACTTCTTTCTTTTATATACATATTCGATCTAATTACGATTAGATTGAAACTAAATATGATTTAGTGATATGTATATATTAGACAAAAATCCGATAATATATTTTGTAGTGTACATTTACAAAGTAGTTTGTAATTGACATTGGGAAGTGTCACTACTAGAAGTATATTATCAAATAAAGTTCCTGGTCATGATTTACTAACACGGGTCGGTTAATAAAATCTATTGAGACCAGTACATGTCGTATATCTAGACTTGGTCTGATGGTTTATCCCAATGAACCATGAGTCTCGGGAGACTCGTATAGACATGTATTTGTTTATTTGATAAACACTTAACGACTCACCAAAGATTTCCTAATAGATGGTACACCAACGTCAATAGGAATATTCTCGAGTCGAGTAGCATAGTGGTCTTTCGACTTGAGATACCACTGTGGATATATGAGATATCCTCCACACTTTGATGGAAGTCACGTCACCGATCTATTTAGATTAGAATTCCGCCTGTTCGTTGGGTGTGGACTGATGATCATGATATCCTGTGAGTATCAGATAGAATCTGTTAGTTATGTGTACATGGCATATGTATCATATACGTATTTGCGAACTAGTAAATCCATGGACGTGGTATACTTCGGAAGCGGGTTCCGAGTGTTATTTGGAGATCGTAAATTTAAAAGTCGATTATATTATACCTTAGAGATTTGACGTTCTTATCTATATCACCGATATAATATTGATAGTCTGTGACAGATGGATTATACGTATGCAATGACATCGACTTGCATAGTTTAGCGAATTTATCTGTGGTCGTCATAATTCATGAGAGTCCCACAAAATTGGATTCCGTGACGGATAAACCTAAACTTAGAGAGTCCCACAATATGAAGTGTACTAGTTGAGCACTTGGGCAACGCGTTATGAATAATATAGATTATTCATAATACTTCATCGGATTAAATGAGTTAATTCAAATCGTTTAAACTAATAAACAAAAATACATGCATTATGGGCATTTCAGTCAATTAATAATTAATGTGTATTTGTATTTGATACATATTAATTAATTGTCAAATGAGAATTTGACACATGCCATTAATATATGTATTTATTATTTAATGTAAATAAAAATAAACATATAATAATAGTCATATTAATTAATTATTTAGATGTTTAAATGTTAAATATCTAGATAATTAAATTATTTCAATATTACATAATTGTTATGCAATATGTTTGATTATTATTGGTTACATATGACATGATTCTATTAAGCTTAAAGTTTACAAATTGGATTTGTTAACTTAAAGCTTATTTTCATTATTTAATTAGATTAATTGACCAAATGACCAAAATACCCTCTTTTACCCCTAAGTCGGTTTTGGCTTGATATTTAAAGTGAGAAAATTTTGTTTTCTCATTTAAGAAACTCCATGGCCGAACCTATAAAATAGAAAAGCTCTTAAATTTTGTTTGGAGAAATAAGGAAGAAAATCAAGAAATCAAGAAAAACGTTTGTGGAAATTGCAAGATTTTGAGGCAATCTTCAATAATCTTAAATTTAGAAAGCTTGTTTCTTGTTCTTGAATATCTAGAATAGTTCTAGGGTTTCTTCATTTCTTAAATTTTGGGACTTTTTGATTTGGAGGATGGATTTGGAGGCTAGATGCATGTGTGAAGTTAGATTGGATAATATTATTGTAATATTAGTTCAATTTTGTCATTTGATGACTTGTTGCCATTTTAGAGTGTTATAAACACTCTTGTAACTCCTAGAATTGTTCTTGGGTTCTTCATTTGTGGTGACTTTGGTTGGTGTAAGTATTAATATGATTAATGTTGAGAAAATTGGATTTAAAGCATGAAAAATGATATTTTTAGTTACCAAATCAGATCTGAAATTTCTCTGATTTTGGTGATGAAAATTATGTTGTATAAATGTATTGTATGTGTTTTGGGTATTCGAACAATTTCCGGAAATCATTTCGGAGTTGAAAAATACGAAAACGGTGAAAAACTGCGTTACCGGGTGAGTTTCGGGCTTACCTGGTGTCCGCTATCCAAAAAATGAATTGGCCACTGTTTGGGCAGCCCATGAATTGCCCAAGTACTATGAGGGGTTGATCTAGTCTGCCCTCATGTGTATTGGTTGGTCGGTTCGGACAAAAACATGTTTTATGCCATTTTGCGGAAAAAAAGGTTTCGTAGAAGTTTCGCGATGTTTCTAACCTATTTATGGATTCCTATTTATGGATTAAATCCAATGCCCAAAACACATCAACATACTTTTCTCAATATCATTTTGGTTGGTGTATGTATTAATATGATTAATGTTGAGAAAATTGGATTTAAAGCATGAAAAATGATATTTTTAGTTACCAAATCAGATCTGAAATTTCTGTGATTTTGGTGATGAAAAGTATGTTGTATAAATATATTGGATTTGTTTTGGGTATTGTAACAATTGCCGAAAATTGTTTCGGAGTTGAAATATGCGAAAACGGTGAAAAATGGCGTTATCGGATGAGTTTCGGGCTTACCGGGTGTCTACTGTCCAAACAGTGAGTTGGACACTGTTTGGGTAGCCCATGAACTGCCCAAGTACTATTGGGGATTGACCTGGGCAGCCCTCATGTGTATTGGTTGGTCGTTCGGACAAAAACGCGTTTTATGCCATTTTGCGGAAAAATATTTTCGTATAAGTTTCGCGATATTTCTAACCTATTTATGTCGTTATTTGATATCGAATAAATATTTTTAGGTGAAATATGAATAAATTATTCATATTGGATATTAAATAATTTATTTGGTAACTTTAAAAGTTTTTAAAGTTATGATTTCGCCCGAACCGCGAGCTTCCATTGCGCCCGCTCTAAAACCCCAACAGATTCTCATCAATCAAAAACTACGCTCAGGCTTGAAAGCGGTTAGTCTACAGTTTTGTGAGCATTGTGATACAAGTAAGTAAAATATATTAAAATTCAGTAGGTCAAGTGCTCATAGTAAAACCATTTTAAAATTGATTCACTCTGATATTTGGGAAGCACCGGTTCAATCTCTGCGGAAAGTAAAATATTTTGTATCATTTATTGATGACTTTTCTAGAAGATGTTGGGTGTACCCGATCAAAAATAAGTCAGATATGATGTTAGTTTTCAAAAACTTCAATTTGTGTTTTCAAGTATTTAAGGACAGATAATGAAAGAGAATATTACATCAAGGATTTTGATGCATATTGTCAGCAAGAATGCATCAAAAGATAAACTATTACACCATATACTCCTCAACAAAACGGTGTGGCACAAATGATGAATAGAACGTTGCTGGAAAGAGAAAGAGCTATGCTTAGACTAACTATTCTACCAAAGTACTTTTGGGTAGAAACAGTTCATACAACATGTTATGTTGTAAATGGATCTCCATCAACAACAAATGATTTAAAGAAACCGATGGAGATGTGGAGCGGAAAGCCAGTGATGACTCATCTCTAAATATTTTTGGTTATCCTATATATGTGATGTACAACGCTAAAAAAAGAACAAAGGTAGCTCCAAAATCTAGAAGATGTATTTTTATGGGTTATGCTGATGGAGTAAATGGGTATCACTTATGGGATCCCACTACCCACAAGATCATCATCAGCATGGATGTGATATTTACATAAGATCAACTGTAGAAAGAATGAAATGATATCATTTCAAAATAAAATACAGAGACTAAACAATACTGGTGGAAAATAATCCAGAACAAGAAAATTCAGATTTTTCTGAAGCAACACCAGAGCACGAGGTACCAGAACCAATTGAGTTTGAAGCTTCTGAAGTTCATCGATCAACTCGAGAAAGAAGACTTCCAGGTTGGAAATCAGAGTATGCTACAGAGAGTAACATTGCATACTATCTTCTAATAGAAGATGGAGAGCCATCAACTTTCTATGAAGCTACAATTAGTGTAAATACATCTTTGTGGATGATAGCAATGCAAGAAGAAATAGAAACTTTGCACATAAATAATACATGAGATCTAATACCATTACCACATGGAAGAAAAGCCATTGGTAATAAATGGGTCTACAAGATAAAACGAGATAGCAATGATCAAGTGGAGCGGTATCGTGCATAATTGGTGGTAAAAAGATATGCTCAGAAAGAATGAATTGATTTCAATGAGATATTTTCTCCGGTGGTTCGAATTACAACAGTCAGAGTAGTCTTGGTTATGTGTGCTACTTTTGACCTACATCTGGAACAGTTGGATGTAAAAACAACATTTCTTCATGAAGAATTTGAAGAAGAAAATTATATACTTCAACCAGAAGGTTTTGCTGAAATAGGCAAGGAGAACTTGGTTTGCATGTTGAACAAATATCTCTATGGTTTCAAATAGGCATCGGGATGTTGGTATAAGAGATTTGATTCCTTCATTATTTGCCTTGGGTATAACAGATTCGGTTCAGTCAATTCTACATATTACAAGAGATTTGGAAATAATGCCTTTATTATTTTGCTATTGTATGTGGACGATATGTTGGTAGCATACCCTAACAAAGATCGCATCCAAGAATTAAATGCACAGTTAGCTAGGGAGTTTGACATGAAGAATCTAGGACTAACAAACAAGATTCTAGGGATGTAAATACATCGAAACATAAATAGCATGAATATTTGGCTTTCTCAGAAAAATTACTTGAAAAAAATCTTATGGCGGTTCGATATGGAAGATTGTAAGCCAATTTCTACCCAAATCTCTGTTAATTTCAAGTTATCCTCATTTATGTGTCCTAGCAATGAAAATGAGAGGAAATAGATATCTCGAGTAGCGTATGCATCACCAGTGGGAAGTTTAATGTACATCATGATTTTTATAAGACCAGACATGGCATAAGCAGTGTTGAGCAGTTAGTCGTTTTATGGCGAATCCTGATAGAGAGCATTGAAATGTTGTTAAGAGGATCCTTAGATATATCAAATGAACCTCAGATGCTGTATTATGTTATGGAGGATCAGAATTAGTTGTCAGAGGCTACGTGGATTCAGATTTTACAGGAGATCTTGACAAAATAAAATCCACCATGGGTTATATGTTTGTACTTGCAGGAGAAGCAGTGAGCTGGGTATCCAAGTTACAGAGTGTTGTGGCTTTGTCTACACAATCGTGCAAGGAAGCTATTTGGTTTCAAAGGTTATTGGATGAGCTCGGACAGAAACAATAAAAGATTCCATTATTTTATGACACTCAGTGTTCTTTGTATAATGCGAAGAATCCATCATTTCATTCAAGAACAAAGCATATAGGGGTATAATACCACTTTGTTCGTGAAGTAGTGGAAGAATACAGTGTGGACTTGTTAAAAGTACACACCAATGAAAACCTTGCAGACGTAATGACCAACCTTATCAATATAGATAAGTTTGTATGATGTAGATACTTTTATGGCTTAGCAGAAAAGTAAAAAGCTTGAAGACGGAAAAGTAGAATGATATGGAAACTGATTGGTTCTCAATCAAGTTTTCAAGTGGGAGAATTGTTAAGCACATTTTGGTGCTTTAGTAAAAAAGGCACCGAAAGGTGCATATATAACAATATTAAAAATATATTAATTATGTGGGTAAGTCCGACATGTATAAAATGAATAATAAAAAATTAAAATTTACTATTTACAAAGTGAATCTCATGCCTAAAAATAGAAACTTCATTTCATTATTTTCGTCATTCCATTTTCAACAAAATCCTATGTCTTTTAAGAGATAAAAATATTATTTCTTCTCAAGAGTTTGTGAGAGAGTTGTATTTCTCCTATTTTAAGAGAGTGTGAGATTGTTCACTCCTTGTGTTTAGAGAGTAGTTGTAAAATTCTTTCCACATAGTGAAATCCTTTTACATTTTCCGTGGATGTTTCCCTCACATTGAGGGTTCTACCACGTTAAATCTAGGTCTTATTGCTTTATTTTATTGTTAATATTTATGATAGGCTAAGTCTCATAATTATTATTGTATTGTTATATGATAGTGTAACACCCTGGTAATTCTGACGACTACTATGTTGTAGGTGGCATAATACATGATATAAATCATGCTCAAGTATGTATGTGCTAGTGGAATTATATTACGGACCTTCGATAAATCCCTTGCAGTCCTGATACAAAATTTATTTCTGATTCTACTCCTACCAGCCTTTAATATTTGGGCCATAACTTTTCCATACGATCTCCGATATTTATGAATTTTATATCGTCGGAAATCTAGGACCGAGACCTACAACTTCAAAGTTGGACATTTTTCCAAATTTGAATCAGAAATAAGTTAAAGATCATGATTACCGTGGATGCTACAGTAAATTTCGAGAATAGCCTAGAATTGAGTGATGTGGCACAACCTTAGCCACTCATTTCATTACAAAAATTAGCCCTCTTCCTATAAATAATAGACTATTCATTCATCTCTCTTTCAAGCCAAAAATGAGGGGAGCAAAGACAATAATGGAGGATCTCATACTTCATCTCTTCCTCTTATCTTCATTTTTCAAGTCATTTTTTATCCTTCCAAGCATATTTCCAAGCATGGTAAGCTTCTTTTCTCTTTTCATCCTCTTATTTTTCAGTTTTGGGAAAAAAAAAATGAAGCCCCAAATTCGTATCATGCATACCCTAGGGATTATATTTGTTCAATTGGCCTTGATGGTGTTGTTAGCATGCATTTTAAGAAGTGCCTTAATAGTATTAGTATGGAATGAAGTCTTTATGTGTATGAATGTTTTTGGGGAAATTATGCTTTGTGTTGGGTGATATTTTAGACATGTTATATTTAGAGAAGTTCTCATGTGAAGGTGTTAGTGTGATGGTAGTGTTGGAATTGATTTGGGCAGTGATAATAGAGAACTGATATTTAGCCCTGAGTTTTTGACGATAAATGCATGAAAAATGATTTATGGACATGTTTTAGGATTTTTCTTATGGTTTTGTTATTTTTAGTATCCACTCACCAGGTTGTTCAAACGATTTGACCCCCCAACACCACTGTTTGATTTATAGGTAGCTTTATCTGGTGAGCCATAGCCGAACAGGAGCCTGAGATCGAGGAATTGAGTTACTGCAGTCACTAGAGTATGGGTCTGTCATGCTAAGTTTATTGTCCGCATTTAGATAAAATACATGTATGTCAATTTGAGTCAAGTTTGAATGTATATGATGTTATTTAAATAAAATATAAGTATTTATTTAAAGTCAGTAAGTGGTTCATATAGCACTAATTGGCTCATGAATTGATTTAATAAATGTCTGTTATAGTAACATAGTCTAGAAAGTTAGAAATGGTTAAAGGCTCAGGGTGGTGGTGGGGATCCATCACTTGCCGGTAACATCTCCGCATTGGGGATGATACAAAGATGGTATCAGAGCATGGTCTTGTGGTCAGTGACTGCAGTAGGAGAATGATAGTGTCTTATATGTGTGGTATGCTCGGGGTACCATATATAATGGGCTACTCTCCAGTATTCTCGATTTTAGTATGGTTACCTTTACCATAGTATATGATATCCCATAGAGATAAGTGAGTCTAGCCATAGATAATTTTTTGACTAGAGTCAGAAATCAGATATGTGAATACGCGACAGAGTGCCGAATTATGTTCATAATTAGTTTTCCCCCACTGAGGGATGATGAGGTAGTAAGCTGAGATTGTTCATGAAAGAGAATAGATAGAGAATCCTAGAAGCCTAATAGATATTTTAGATCAGCAAGCAATCACTGAGTTATATAGTAATTTTTGTATTGAACAAGTGCCATGGTGTTGAGGTATCGACATACTGCAGTAGAATTGAACTTCACTATTAAACCTAAAGCACTAGTAGTGCTCCCATCATTCTAGTAGTACCTTTTTCTGGCTCACTGATCACTGAAATCACACACGTTACGCAAGCGCACGTATCGCTCAAGTAGTATAAAAATATCGATTCCACGAGGACTTAATTTCTATGTTGTTATTAATTATTGAAGTTATTTATTTACAAGTATCTAATTGAGGTTGGAAGGAATTGTTCGTTGGTTGAAGATGGTTTAATTAAAAAAATAAATAAAAATAAAATACAAACAAAGGAAATTAATAATAAAGAAAATATCTAGGGTTGTGAATCCGCCCAATATTACTCTAATGGTGAACTGATTCTCATATATATGTGTAATAAATCAGTTGTTAACCTGGAACACGAAGATATGCAAAAGCCTCTTCCGATGGACAGATGCAAATACCCAAAGTAACCCAATTAACTATATTCCTATGTTAATTAAGAAACTCCGAATTCATTAAGTTCAAGTTCCAATTGTGGCTATCCACGCCCGACAGGTATATTCCTATCCTGAAAGGAAATCTTTAAGGTGAGATCGTGAGCTATTGAATCTAAGGCTGAAACCTAAAATCTATTTTCCAAGTTCATTTTAAGTTTACCACATCAAACTTATTGGTGATCAGGCAACAAGAAGCATTAAGGTTAAGATTCAATAAACAAGCTAAAACGTCACACATATATAAAGAAAATCAATTATTAAACTTGTCAATATTGTACTTCATCATTTCCCCAGATTAAAAATAAAAATATTGGGGTTAGAGGATCCACCTTTAATATTTTAAATGTAGAAATCTCACTTTATTATAATATAGAAATTATCAGTGTTACCCAATTAAGTTAAACCAGCCATAAAGGCGGTGTTATTATTTGTCCATAAACTAGCCATATAGGCGATAATCATCTGTCACCTAACAACCGACCATATAGGCGGTGTCACATTATGTCAAATAAATAAAACCAGCCATTAAGGTAGTATCAACTTTAATCCATATTATTAAATTATAATTTTCATATTATAAATTAAGTGAGATTAATCTACCTTATCATTTTAAAGGTTTCACCCTTCCCCCAACAAAAATTAACTACAAAACATAAAAAAAAAGTAAAAACACACAAACTATTATTACTTAAAAATAAAAATACATAATTAAAATATAAAAAATAAACACACAAGATACAATCCTCAAGTTCCTAAATAGAAACCTCAAGGACAATATGAAATTTACAAATGAAATCAAGCTCTGTTTATAGGCAAAATTTTACCTCCACCAAACATGGCACCAAACACTCCACCAAATCCTCCACCAAACATGCAAGCATGTTTGGTGGAAGTTTGACAATTGTAAACTGTCATTTTCCATTTTTTGTTTTGTTTTTGATAATGACTTTAATAATTATACATAACACACTTTGGATTGTTCTTCCATTTCGGTCTTGAAAAATTCAGAATTCGAAAAGCTTTTGAACATCAAAGTTGTAGATCTTCGAGTATTCTTTCATTTGGAACATGAATCACCTCAATCAGATATTGGAGTAAAAGGTTATGGCCAAAATACAAAAATTACGCAAAGTTGAAATTTCCGAAATTGTACTTCGTTAGAACGCCATTTCATGTTTCCAACCTCCGAAATCCAAATGTCAAGTCCAGTTTTTGCCCTTCTTTGTTCCAAATTTCATCCTGATTGATTCCATTGAGTCCCGATTTTATTTTATTTGCAAAATAAATAAAAACACAACAAAATATTCATAAAACTCGAGAAACCATACAAAATATTATGTAAAATAGGTGGTAAATATTGATATATTTTCCACTCATCACACCCCCAAACCTAACATTTTGCTAGTCCTCGAGCAAAATAAAAAAGGAAATAATCAACTAATATTAAATTACACTAAGCCACTTTCGTAGGAATCCCGGTTGCATTTAGCGTATGTAACAAGCCTTTAAACCCCTAAGTGTCCATAGTGGATGAGTTATAGTCTCGTGAGGGCTTACAACGATGATACCCACAAATGCCAATCAAATACAAACACACAAAAGTAAAAAAAAAAAACTAAATAAACAAAAGTTAGTAATTGTTTTATTTCTTTCTAAATTACCAAATAAGTAAATTCTCCTATTCTTTTTACCATTCTCCATATACACAACTAACAAGGTATCAATCAATTCATTGTGGCCATAATATTCACAAATGTAGTTGAAATGAAAGTAATATTTTTTTCCCTAAAGTTAAGTTAGAGTTCACACCTATTGGCTATGAAAGTTTATTTACAACAATAAGTTTTTTTCAACCTTTACCGTTTGACACGAACAATCACTGCTTACTGAGGCAAGATTTCTGGTTACTGAGTAAAAGCTATATTAAACTGGTTAAGCTATACTGTTTGACACGAACAATCACTACTGGCCAAGCAAGATGTCCGGTTACTAAGTAGAAGCTTACTTATTATCTAACTAACTCAAGCCGTATCGTTTGACGCGAACAGTCACTGCTTGCTAGGCAAGATGTCCGGTTACTAAGTAAAACTTGGTCAATATTTATTTTCTCTTTTTTTTTTTAAATTAAAATTTCACTGCCTTTAGGTGCTGGCTCCAATAAACTAGAGAACTGAATATTACACAATTTTCACCTACAACCCATGTTCATATGATACCGTGTATGTTGATAATACCCATCAAACGAGTATATGAAGATCAAATTTAATCAATATTATAGAGAACTCACAAATTTAAATAATTCAAAAGGAAATAAACAAAAATAAACTTGTTACGAATTAGATTGAGATACGTCTCAGGAGCGGAAACTCCTTACTCAGTTATCTCAGAACTGCAATTTCACTTGGTTAGTCAAAAATTTCAAACAGAAATTAAGAAAATATTTCAAATTTTATAAAAATACACAAAATAACAACAAAAGCAAAATTAACAAAACAAATAAAAATAAGCAAGTCAAATATTCTCTCCCCAAACCTAATCGAGACATTGTCTCTAATGTCTGAAAAAGAAGAAGAAGAGTTTAGAAGATATCACATGGTTAGCGCGGATTTGACAATTGCGGCTATAACTAAAAATTACCGATTAAGATCTAGGTTCAATTTGCGCTTCTTACCACGATCGCTATCAGACCAGTTCAACTTGGAAACAATGGGGTCGATTTTTGGTTCATAGGCTAAGAGTTGGTCAATTAATTCATCGGCTTTTCTCGCAATTAAGAATATGTCTTTTACTGGTTTGGAGATGAACCCATGACTTCTGACATCTACAAGGAATACAAAAAGAAAATCGAAAAAATTATCAACATTAAGTAATCCTATTGTTTTTTTATGAATGTTCAAATTCTCCCATGACGCAACTGTGAATATTTCTTCCAACGTCCCTAGCCCACCTAGTAAAGCAATGAAAGCGTCAACATGATTGTGTTGGAGTTTCTATAGGTCCCAAGATCAAAACTCAAGCATGAATCATAAGTGAATACAACGACGGAAGTGCGGAATACTTACATCGAGCGGTTGAGCGACGATTTGGGCAACAAAAATTCGAATTCTGCTCACTTTGTCAAGGCAGTGGGCTGCTGTGAATAGTGAATTTCGTCCCTTGTCTTCATGATTTGAAGCTCCAAGCTTCAACATTTGGCTACCCGGCTCATGGGTATACTTCCCTTATCACCTTGGCATGATCCCGGAGTGTGCTAGCACTCTTGTTTTGCCACAAAACACACTTGTTTCCCTCCATTTTCTTTGTCAAATTCAGCAGTTCACTGCCCCTTGAAGAAGAAGAATGGCGTGAGTGATGAGAGGAAGAAGAAGAGGAGAGAGAGGAGGGAAATGTTAGTGAATGTTGTATACGGTTTTTGGTGGAACTTTATGCATCAAATGCATTTGAATTTCATTTGAAATTCATTTCACACACATTTGGCTTTAATTGCCAACCACACACATCACTCATCACATCAAGTCAACTCAATCAAATTGTCAAGTCACATCACTCAAAGTGACAAGTGATTTGATGCTTGATGCGACTAATGATTTGACGCTTGATTTGACGTGCCGCACTCGAATTCGAAATACGAATGCGCTCGCAAATAATCTCGGGCTCGGATTCGCTAATTCTAAATTAACGAATTTTCCGTCGCGTCGTAATAAATGATTACGCCTAGGGAAATCACTATTCACGTCGCTAACGAATTAATTCTAAATTAATTCGCTTGCCCGAATTAAAATCTAATTTTAATTCCGCGTCGAAATCCAATTTCGTTTAATATATCAAATATATTAATTAATCGATTAATTCCAAATTAATCATTCTCTCTCTTTAAATTGATATTTTATCCCAGATAAAATATCTCTGTAATTAATCCCAGATTAATTTTCTCTCTCATCATATTAATCCCAGATTAATAAAAGTACGAGTCATACGTCATCGGTGAATATTTGGGAAGCGACCCATGAGATCCCCGGATATGTTGGCAGTGAAATTGGTCATCGGACTATCCGAACACGTGAGTACCAAGTACTACGTTTTACCGATTTACAAGACAAGGTTGGCTTCTAGCAAAGCACCAAGTCTACCCAATTCTCCGGACATATCCATCTAAGAATATTTAAGATCTGTATCAGCGTAGTATACCAAGTATTGTGTATATCGGCCCAGTATCGGATAGTCACGTGCTAGGGCTGGGGCTGGATAAGTGTCTGCCCCGTCCGAAGCACATGTCGGATGTCTAGTAACTAGTCTCTATAATCGGATATGCATGACCTAGTCATAATATCCCGATGGTTGCGCAACACTTAAGAGCACTAATACCGTATCCTGCGTGACATCATCTCCACTATGACTGAAGTGATGACTTCCGTCTTGACATCACACCCATACTCTACGATTCTCAATATACCCAGCAGTTGGCGTACACAGAACCGGTTAGAGTCCTAGACGACCTCAACTAAAGTATATTGATTGTCGTAAGAATTAGCGGTGCAAGTCTCAGGTTAAGACCAAATACACCTACCCTGATGTCGGACTCCCATAGACACATAGTCATAATACCAATGGGATTCCGAGGGGTCTATCCAGAGCGAAGCTGTTTCCCGTACCATCAGTGAAACACAACCTCCTATTGCACTTGCATAAGTATCCAATACTTAAATATATGAGAACTATGCCGTTGTGCCCTCACAACGCGCACAAGTGCAATACTAGCCTATTCCGCATTATCGATGTCCTGTCTCGATAATACTCCGGCTAGGGATATTTAATGATTAATCCTTCGTGGACTGATACTGTCTCATATCATTCTCAATCCAGGAACTAATCACATGGACCTCTCTTCATTTATATATCTATGGTGATCTAATCACAAATGATGAGAGTGCAATTTCCTTGTCACATAGTTAATTTGTACAACAACACCATGATCTGTACAAATAGTGACGCTATGGGTCATATTATCCAACAGATTGAGTATTTCAGTAAGTTGTCCAGACATACCTGAAACAATGCATTCTTTTCCATTTGATTTCCCGATGAGGTATTCGTCTGCCAATGGTTCTGGAATAATCCCCAAAACATGGCTGCCACCTTCTTGCACGACTTTTGAAACACAACCCATCAATCCAAGATTGCCACCGCTATATACAAAGTGAATGTATCGTTCTCCCCAAATCTTGCTTGGAAGTGGTTTCCATTTCTCTATTATCTGAATTTTTATCTAGATGTGTCGAAGAGAGGAATGACGAGCTAAATTTATAGATCCTGAAAAAGGGTGAGTAATAATTACACTAGTACCTGCCAAATGACAATTATTAGATGAACGTTAAAATAAATCGTGAAAGTCAAAAAGTATAGATCTTGCTGGCGAAAATAAAGGAAATCAAAACAATAAAGCAAATCAAAGCAATTATTTAAGGTAACAGAATTATGTACGCAATACGCGACTCGCTTGGTATATATATCCATTAGGATGCGTCTCAAGAGTCCATTCCTTACTCATGCCATAACTAATGAATTAAATCTCATCTTTACGATTGTCAAACACCATTCCTTGATATCTCATGTCTTGTTCTGCCTTGAATGCTCTGTCTTTGCTTTTTCCTACAAAAATAACACACAAAATTAAAATTTGCTACAACATGTGTACATAAAATACAAAAATAGAAATTTAAGTAAAAATAAAAATTTTACATGGGTTGCCTCCCTGCTAGCGCTAAATTTATCGTCTTCAGTCAGACGTGTTTAAAGGTTGTTGTTCAATGAGGCTTCAGTGTGGTTTTTGACGTCTTGGAGGCGACAATGCCATATGCGCTGCTTTTCCAGTGTCTTTTCCAAAAATGAGGTGGCCAAAAGGATTTTTTCTGACTCAGTGCTCATGCCACCTTCTTGAATTTCGTCGCTCCAGTGGTTCCTGAAAGGAAAGATAGAATATCAGGAGTCTCGTATGGTGCTTGACTTTTAATGGTTGTGTCATGAGATTTTCGTTATGCTCCCACATTTGCTCTTGTATTTGCCCTGCATCTTGTTCCACCTTTTCTTTATAGATGGTTTT
Organism: Zanthoxylum bungeanum; assembly: GCA_019454045.1. Taxonomy (NCBI): domain Eukaryota; kingdom Viridiplantae; phylum Streptophyta; class Magnoliopsida; order Sapindales; family Rutaceae; genus Zanthoxylum; species Zanthoxylum bungeanum. The sequence goes on from SKCR01030626.1 coordinate 24,287, forward strand.
AGTATCTCATCGTTCAACTCTTCATATGTCATCTGTGAAATGCATGCTCCAAAGGTATCAATCTGAGGATGTAAAGATATGTAGGTCTGTAGGCCTTCATCCTCATTAGATGATGTGAATGGTTTGAGTAGCTCTTCTGTTTGTTTCTCCTCACAAATATAATCAGCGATCAGACAATTGTACCTCTACCTCAGCCTCGTCCCTTGTTAAGGTTGTTGGGGCAGTTGTGGAACCTCTAGGGTTGGATCGGTGTCTCGGGCAGCGGAAATGGGTCTAACCTATGGATATCAAGTTTGGGTGTAATTTTAAATTATTTAATGAAATACTATATTTCATTACGAGTGTATATGAAAAAATCGGGACTGAATCGGAGTCCGGAAGCTCCAGAATAAGAGAAAATAAAATCACCGCGAGCAGTGCCCGTACGTGCGGGCACTGTGCACGCAGTAGCTGATCACTTTTTTTCTTGTGTTTTCAATTGTAAATCATTACCTTCAGCTCACATTCCAGTGAGCTGAATGAATTAGGATATTTGACCCCAATTCTTTTTCGGTCTTCCCTAAACACTTCAAAAACACCCAAAATTAATTTTTAACTTCAAAACCAACATTAACACAGGTTATAGAATAAAAATCAAGTTTTTGAAAATATCAAATATTTTTACAAAAACATAAATTTATTCTAAATACGCATTTGCGTAAATTTTGAATCCAATACAAAAACCATTTTCGAATCCTAATTAGAAATGTCTCATGAACAATTCTAGTTCACCCAAGTGAATCTAGAATGGTAGCCATAGCTCTACGCTTTAATTTAGAGTTCCAAACTCTTATTAATTTTTCATGTCCAACATGAACATCTTTGACCTAATACATAAGCATGTTGTGTTTATACTTCTAAAGTATCCTAACACAATTGACTAGCCTTATTAAGCTATGTGATCATGCATCTAATACAAAAATAAATATAGCTTAGGAGAAGATCAAACATTACCTAGTAAGCTTGATGCAAGATCCAATCTACCTCTCATTTGTTGAAATTGTCGGAGAACCTCAAAGGAGTGTAAGCTTGAATTTAAGATCCAACCTTGATTTCCAATGCTAGCAAGCTTCACTTCAAGATATAATCTTGATTTATCCTGATTGAAATATTTTAGAGATCTCACAAGCTTCTCTAAACACTTCTCTAACTTAGGCTAATTTCTCTAAGAATTTGCTTGTATTTATGCTTGTAATTAAAACCTTCGTAAAGCTTGCTATTTATAGTAAAACTTAGGTAATTTTTAATTAATAAAACTTGTAATCAACTTTTAAGTGGGCTTAATCTAATTTGTCCAAATATGTATAATTAGGTGTGACTAATCTCCATTGTCTCCCACTTTAATTTAATCCAATTAAATCAAGCCAAAGATTAGGAAATGAATTAGTTAAATGTTTGCCACCTTGATTTAATCCAATTAAATCAAGCCAAAACCACATATTATTACATAGTTACAATTACCATAATATCCTCAAATGGTAGAGATAATTATGATTTTACAATTAAGCCCTTGTGTAATTATTGAACTAATCAAATTAATTCAATTAGGTCAAAGTAAATAATCAATGTTATCCAATAACACTTGATTATCTTAGTTGATAATTATAATATCGAATATTATCTTTTATAAAAAATAATCGGCTACCCAAGTGCTCAATGAGTACACTTCATATTGGGACTCTTTAAGTTCAGACACGTTCGTCATATAAACCTAGCTAATCTGTACGCAATTCGGCCACCTCCGAATTCGCGAAGAACACGAATGACCTTTCTGAACTATACAAGTCGAGGTCATCACATATGTTTAACAATCCCTTCATCGTAGGAAACATATAATATACCATTAAGTTTCCGAGACGCACATCTCATGTCGACATGTCCACGATTCTTCATAACAGTTGCGATCCACCTTAGGTGATCGACTTTGGCCTAAAAAAAGAATCATGACTTTACTCACATGGATACCTAAACCCTTATTGTATACATACGAGCTGACATATCATATCTTGATTCGCACTTGATTACTGAGTGCATCGGTCCACACCCAACAAACATCTAGAGGCCATACCATGAAAGGTTTCTGACATACATGGCATCAAAGTGTGGAGGATCTCACACAAAATCAATGCTATCCTATAGTCAAAGAATTACATATGCTACTCGACTCGATGAGACTCCTATTGACGGTGGTGTGTACTTCCAACTATTAGGAATCACCTGTGAGTCATTCAGTATTCGCTTCAACGAATACCCACATCTCTATAGAGTTTCCAAAACTCATGGTACATCGGGTTAAACCATTGGAACTCCAATTCCAATATACGACATGTGCTAGTCTTCTAGGTTATAGGAATTCGACCGTATTCCAAAACCAACGACTAAGAATATTTACTTTAAGAATAGTTTACATCTAACGTCAAAACTATTATAAGGTCGATGTCATTCTTAACATATCTATACATCAATCTAATACGCATAATGACCAAACCATTAAAAGGTATGAAATTAAAAATGTAGTTATTTTATTAATAAATAATAAAATGTACAAATCAGATTGGCACTCTAAGCACCAACTCCATCAAATGTGTCATTATGAAACTTTTAGTACTCAAAGGCTTCATCACTGTCATCTGAAAATGTTTCTTGAGGTATGTAGCTCTGGTTGTCAATTAATCGTCTCAATTGATCTGTCGATCTATGTAAGGTTTCCATTTGACTTTGAAGCATTGCATTAAGTTTAGCTTCTCGTTTCTTGAGCATGTTCATCAACTGACTTATCTCTGAAGGTTCTGGTTCTTGAGGAACATAATATTTTGATGATGGATAAGATGGAGAATATAGTTCAGTGAAATATGCCGATTCTGTATATGAAGGTCTCTGATAGCTCTGTCACCTTGAATTGTAGTGGTACATGTATTGATCGCTCGGGTGGTTACCATCACATATCTCATATCTCTAAAATGGTTGAGCAAATGTTGTATTGCTAGTATCTGACATCCAGTGATAGTTGTTGGGCTGGACATTAGTCCTCAGAAAACCGGACTGGAATCAATCAGGACTAAATATAGAACAAATAAAGGCAAAAACTGGACTTGACATTTGGATTTTGGAGGTTGGAAACTTGAAATGGCTATCTAACGAAGTACAATTTCTGAAATTTCAGCTTTTCGTAATTTTCATATTTTGTCCATAACTTTGTACTCCGATATCGGATTGAGGTGATTCAAGTTCCAGATTAAAGAAAACTCAAAGATATACAATTGTGACGCTCATAATAATTTCGAATTCGGAAGTTTTCATGACCGAAATTGATAAAACATCCGAAAGTGTGTTATGTGTAATTATTAAAGTCATTTCAAAACAAAAAATAAATAAATAAAAAATGAAAATTGTCAAACTTCCACCAAAATGCTTGCATGTTTGGTGGAGGATTTGGTGCCATTTTTTGTGCCATGTTTGGTGGAGAAATTAGTGGAGAAATTAGTGGAGAAATTGGTGGAGAAATTAGTGGAGAAAAATTTTGCCTATAAATACCAAGCCATTTCATTTGTAAAATTCATACATTCTTCTGGGGATTTCCTTCAGAATACTAAGAAGATTGTATCTTGTTTGTTTATTAACAACTTTCTGTATTTAATTTTTTATTTTACGCAATAGTTTTTTCTTTACTTTACTTTACTTTACTTTTCAGTCTTTATTTTTACTTTTCAGTATGAAGAGGTAACTCCCCTCTGTTGGGGTGAAGGGTAAATATTTTATTACTAATATTTAGATTAATCTCCCTTAATTATATTATATAAAATATTTAAAACCTGACTTAATGGGATACCGCCTTTATGATAGGTTGGACTTAATTAAATTGATTTTAACCTGACTAAATTGGATACCGTCTTTATGGTCGGTTGGAATTAATCATAAATCTAACTTAATCAAGATACCGCCTATATGGTCGGTTGGTAAAGTCATGTAAAGTTTATATATTATAATAATGGAGATATATAAAATAGAAGTAATAAAAGTGGATCCTCTAACCCAACATTTTCTTTATTGTTTTATTTACCTTTTTAATTTCCAAGCTTTACTTTATGTCATTTACTTTATTTATGTCTTTACTAGTCCTAGATATGTGTTGTAACTAAATACCATATTTGGGGTTGTGATGAATTCCAATATCACCGGTTTATAAGGGATTATTTTATGACTTGGGTAATATAAAAGTTTATTTATTGAGTCTTAATCTTAATTCTTCTTGTTAACTGGCTATTAATAAGATTGATCTATTAATTTAAAATAAACTTGACGAAGAAATTTTAGGTTTCAGCCTTAGACTCAATAGCTCACGATCTCACCTCGGGGCATGGTGACCCTTAGGTAGATTTCCTTACAGGATAGACATATACCTGTCGGGCGAGGTAGCCATAATTGGAACTTAATCTTAATGAATTCAGGTAACTTGGTTAACATAGACTTATGATTAATTGGGTTATTTGGGTGTTTGCATCTGACCATCGACAGAGGCTTTTGCATATTTTCGTGTTCCAGGTTAATAAACCAATATTTTGCACAAACGTGAGATAATCACTTCATCTTTAAAAGATATTGGAAGGATTCACAACCCTAGATAGTTTAATAATATTGAATTTTCCTTTGATTTACCTTTGCATTGTTTTATTTACTTGTCTTTAGTTTAAAATCACCATCCAATCAAACAACCAATCTATTAGATACTTGTAAACATTTAGCTTCACAAATTTATAGCCTAGTTATTAAGTCATCGTGGGATCGATACATTTTATACTACTTGAACGATACGTGCGCTTGCGTTACGTGAGTGATTTCACCGACCAAGTTTTTGGAGCTGTTGTCGGGGACTTATTTATCTTTCACTATTAGTTTTGAGGTTAGATACCTTTACCTGTGTCTAATTTATTTTTACTTATTATTTCTGTTTTCTTGTGTTTCGGGTTCTCAGACACTATATGAGAAGAACCAGAAGCTTTGAAATCCGTCTACTTGACCCAGAAATTGAAAGAATAATCAGACTGTTGAGAAGGGAAAGGCGAGAAGGTCAAGAAACACTGATCAACATGAACAATCAAAAACCTGAACTTTTGGAGGTTGCACCACCAATTCCCATTCAAGACTGAATTATTCCGGTGGTTGACGGCTTCATTTCATGTATTGTACTTCCTCTCTTGCCAGCAAATGCGTGTGACATCAAAATATGCATCCAGATGATACAACAATTAGTTCAGTTTGGGGGAATGCAATTGAAGATCCTAATGCCCATATTAGCAACTTCCTGGAAGTTTGCGGCACATTAAATTACAACCGAGCGGCTGAAGAAGCAATGAGATTGCGTGTGTTCCCATATTCTTTGAAAGACAGAGCTAAGGCTTGGTTACATTCATTACCAGCGGGTTCCATCACAACTTGGAACTCTCTAGCCATCAAATTCCTTGCAAAGTACTTTCCCCCAGCCAGAACAGCAAAACTGACGAATGACATAACATCATTTATGCAACATGATTCAGAATCCCTCTGCGAAGCTTGGGAAAGATACAAGGAATTGCTCCAGAAATGTCCTCACCATGAGATTGCAAAGTGGCTACAAGTCCAAACCTTATATAATGGACTTTTTGGACTAATGAGAACTACAATTGATGCTGATGTTGGAGGAGCTTTAACGGAAAAATGAGAGGATCAGGCCTGGGACCTAATTGAAGAAATGTCCAACAACAATTCTTTGTGGCCAACATAAAGGAGCATGATTCAACAAATAGCAGGAATTTACGAAGTTGGAGCCAACACCGCATTGAATGCTAAGCTGGATAAGATATGCAAATTCATGGAAACTCTTAGCATGCAAGGCAATATTGGATCCACAAGTTCACCATATGGATGAGCACTAGAGGCAGAGTTTTACAACCACATGATGAGATGATGAACTATGTCAGTAATTTTAACAGACAGGGGAACAATCTATATTCCAGCACCTACAACCCAGAATGGAGAAATCATCCCAATTTCGAATGGAACAACAATTCAGGGCAAATGAACAATCCACCATCAGGATTCCAACAGTAAAATCAAAGCCAAGAGTATGAGAAGAAGCTAGAAATAGAAGATTTGCTTGCCCATATGAAAAAGCAAGAAGCCAAATATGATGTTATGTTTCAAAATCAAGCAGCATTAATTCAAAATCAAGCAGCATCAAATGAAGTTATATTTCAAGCCCAATCAGCATTGAATCAAAGCATAACTGCTTCTATAAAGGCACTGGAAAATCAAATAGGAAAACTGGCTAATGCTCAGAGTTACAGACCGCAAGGTACCCTTCCTAGCAACACAGAACCAAATCCAAGGAACATGGGGAAGGAACAATGTCATGCCATCACTTTGAAAAGCGGTACTGAGATCAGCAAATATGTTGGAATCAAAGCATCCACTGAGGAAATTCCAAAAGAAAGTAGTGAAACAGAGCCACATATGGAGGAAAAAGAAGCAAAAGCAAATGATCGAGAAAGATTCACTCCACCTCCACCATTTCCACAGCGTCTCCAGAAAAATAAACTGGACAATCAGTTTACTCGATTCCTGGAGATCTTTAAGAAGTTGTATATCAACATTCCATTTTCAGAAGCATTGGAACAAATGCCCAGCTATGTTAAATTCATGAAAGACATTCTGTCACGAAAACGAAGATTATGAGATTACGAGACAATAGCATTAACAGAAGAATACAACGCCATCATTCATAGGAAGCTTCCCCCTAAGTTGAAAGATATGGGCAGTCTCACTATCCCTTACACCATATGAGAACATAACTTCGGTAAGGCTTTGTGTGATTTAGGTGCTAGTATTAACTTGATTCTGTTTTCCATTTACAGGAAATTACAAATTGGAGAAGCAATGCCCACCTCAATCTCTTTGCAACTTGCTGATAGAACGCTCACATTTCCGAGAGGTGTAGTTGAAGATGTGCTGGTTAAAGTTGATAAATTCATTTTCCCAGCAGATTTTATTATCCTTGACATGAAGGAAGACGAAGACGTGCCCATCATCCTCGGGAGACCATTCTTGGCTACAGGTCAAACCATTATTGATGTACAAAAAGGTGAATTACCATGAGGGTACAAGACCAAGAAGTAACATTCAATTTTTTCAAAGCCATGGAATTCCCGAATGACGAAAAGAAGAATGAATGTTTTAGACTTGATGTGATAGATAGCACCATCTAGAACTATGATGAAATGCAAAGTTCCATTGACAAACTTAAAGCATACAATCTGCATGTGGAGCTTGAAGATAAAGCGTATTGTGCACAGAAGAAGTTAAATCTTGATCTATAAGCAACTGAAGAGAAAAGGCTCCACCAATTCAACGAATTGGAGGAATTTCATATACAGCCTTTTGAGAATGCCAAACTGTACAAAGAAAAGGCCAAGAAGAAACATGATGAGAAGTTAGTGCGCATACAATAGGAACTGGGGTAGCGGGTATTGTTCAGCAAATCAAGGTTGAAAATTTTCCCTGGGAGGTTAAAATCACGGTGGTCAGGTCCATTCTTAATCACCCAAGTTTTACCAGATAGAGCCTTTGATTTACGTGATCCCAATTCCAATAAAACCTTCCAAGTTAAAAGCAAGCATGTCAAGCACTACTGGGGAGAATCATTTGAGCGAAAAAAGAAAATGTCACACTTTCAGATCCAGCCTAACGTTTGGGCAGTCATGTCTAGCTGGCGACTTTAAACTTAGCGCTAGTAGGGAGGCAACCCATGCAATTTTTGTATATATTAAGATTTTGTGTGTTTAATTTTGTAGGTAAAGTCACAGACATGATGGAAGACGTTCTCGCAAATCCTCACAAGCAATTTCCTTCTCTCCCTCAAAACTCTCTGATGAAAGTCTATAAAGCTCGAATGGAACGAATGAGACTATTAATTATCAAAGGTATTCCAAATGACATTCGTGGTTAATTGAAGCACGGGTCCGATTGGCAGGTGAGTCTTCTGACTCATTTATTTCATATCTTCCTGGTTTAGGAAGAAGAACCTATGCTAAGAAAAGAAGAGCTAAAAGAATGGGTGTTTGTTATAAATGTGCACGCATGACATGTAATACTTGTTGTCATTAATTAGGAATGGTGTCTGATAACCGTGAAGATAAAATTAAATTCATTAGGGATGGCTTGAGTAAGGAGTCTTTGGATGACATATCATTGACTCTTGAGACGTATCACAGTGGATATTTGCAACACACAATTCACATGTTATATACATAGTTTCGAAAAAAAAAGACAACATTTAAGTCTCGGGAATCTGACTTTAAAAGACCATGTTTGATAATTTATAAGAAAATTGGATGAGAAGCTTGTCTCTGATGCATAGATGTCAATCAAGCCGTTACTTCTTGTAAATATTATTATCTCTTTGTCTTTATCTAATAATTGTGACTTGTTTTGTTATTTTCTTTCATTTTCTCCGACGGGATCCAAATTTTTTGACTTTCACAATATATTTTACTGTTAAGTTAAAAATTATCATTTGGCAGGTACTAGTTGTAACATCCCTGATCCAGGAGATGTTTCTGGCAGGGAACAGGCCGTACCATTCCCCTGAGCCTCTGACTCTTCAACCATAAACAATTACTAATACTATTTTCTCTATTAAAATACCATAAATATGGGTCCGCAGCCCAAGCTTAATAACATAACATACAACTCAACATCTATATCTGAAAACTTAATAATACACTTTTACAATGACTACCTCAACATCAAAGACTAATGCATAACTTTTACTTGACACTGACTAGACTCTTACTCTTTCTGACTTGAACTGGTGGACTTCATACCCTAGTGACTACATCAGTATCCGTCCTCCCGAGCTCATCCTCCGAGAAAACCTGTAAGACAAGGAAATTGGGAGTGGGGGTTAGATCGTTGTACGATCTAAGTGAGTGGATGAAAAACTGAAATACTGATATCAAAATATTTGGTTCTAAAACCAAAATTCCAGAAGTAACTTTATATGAAAACTCTTTTCTGAAAACTTCGTCTGAAATCTCTTTTATAAAATATATCTTTCTGAAAACTGCTTTTCGAGGTCTGGTTTCTGAAAAATATTTCTAAAATCTGATTTCTGAAAGCTGTTTTCTGAAAATCTGGTATCTGAAAACTGATATGTCTCTTAAAACTTGACGTATGGGGGCGTTACGTATCGTCATCCCCTATACGCCTAACTAGAGTCAGAAGTGCAAATCCATGACTTTGGGGTGTTACGTATCACCGTCCCTCAAGCCACTGAACTAGAATTAGGGGTGTGGATCTATGCTACCCTCCAAGCTCTGAAATTAGGATATAGGGGCATCTGTCATCCCTAGTCATGAACGTTACGTATGGCCATCCCCTCAGTCCTCTACATGTGCACATGCGCTGTCCGTCAATTCCATAACTGAGTATGAGGTGGGTTTTTACCCCATGCCTCGAAAATATAAATCTCATGTTTGAAAACATTTATATCTCAAAACTCATGCTGTAAAACAGTCTTACTAAAACAACAATGTGTAAAAAGCATCTGTAATAAAATTCAGTCTGACGCCCTACATATTTTAAAAAGTAAGTCTGAATTCAAAATTTGATAAATAAAACTAGTTTGAGAAGAGAGGTCCACTCACAGGTTGGAATCTGGCTGGCATTACTCGCTTTCTAAGAAAACTCTGGTTCCTACGATGATCTATATTAGATAAACTAGATTAGAAATGAACTAAGAAACACACTTTGGAATTAGGCTAAAATTTGCTTATTCAAGTAAGCATTATCACTCTGTGGGTATCATACAAATATTGTGATGTATTATGAACATACGAGTTGATACGAGGCTTATAAGGAAGCCTCTAACACATTCGGGTGAAACTGAGATGGTTTGAATCTGATTTGGGCCATTTTTTAACTGCGCGTCGTGACGCAAGGCAATGTACATCGCGACGCAACTCGTCTAGAGACGTGCCTGGCGTCGCAAAGCACGAACCTTTCGCGTCGCGACATGACTTACACCATAAGCGTTTCTGGGAAAAAAACTAGTTTGAGAAAAGAGGTCCACTCACAGGTTGGAATCTGGCTGGCATTACTCACTTTCTGAGAAAACTCCGGTTCCTGCAATGATCTACATTGGATAAACTAGATTATAAATGAACTAATGTAGACATTGCATTTTTGCATAAGCCCAATGATGAGCCTCGTATGGAGGCACTACCTGAAAAGTTGCGGAAGTTACGGGAAACGAACACCGGAAGGAAAGAAAACCTCCAAAATTAGCACCTCACTGGATTCGAACTCACTAGCCAGCCTCAGATTCGCTCAGTCAGTTTCTGTTTCAAACACCTGCAACTGGCCCATTACCCTGCAACACACACAATCAGCCCAAAGCCCATACAACCCACCATGTACATGCCCATAGGCCCATGAAACATCCCATGCACGCCCAAACCTTCCCAAATAGATAAAAACCCATGAAATTCACATGTGCAAATCCCCTCAAATGACTTTCATATTTAACAAAGATAGGAAATCCCATGCAAAACACATGCTCAAATTCCCTCATCAACACCTTCCAATTTAACAAAGAAACCTAGGCTATCTTTCTCCTCCCTTTCACGGAAAACACACACAAGCAAAGAAACCCTTCAACCAGCAAACAGACGCAGCCAGCAACAAAATAACCCCAAACCGACAACAACAAAACCACAAACAAAACAACCCTCCACCGAACAAACAACAAACAAAACCACAAATAAAATCCTAGCCCTCCACCAACTAGAAACAACCAAAAACCAAGCCAACCAACAGCAGTCCAGTGCAGCCCCTCAATCACCGAAATAGCCACAAAAATCAGCCAATACCGAAACCAAAAGAAATAAAAACCAACCGAACAAACAGCAGTAAAAATAACCCAAGAAAACAGCCAATTACCGTGAACAACCAACACCAAAAATACCAACAAGAAAACCGAAAAAATAGCCACCAAACAACCACAAAAAATAAACAAACCAGCCACCAAACAACCATAAAAAATCGAACAAAATAGCAGCTAACCACCATAAAAACAACAAGAAAACATCAGCCTTAAAACACCAAAAACAGTCCCAAAAAAATGAGAAACAATAGCCAAAAAAACAACAAACAGCAGCCAAAAAATAGTGAGCAAAAACAGCAAACATCAAGCCAAAATTAGCAACTAGAAACAGTAAAACAATGAGCAGAAATAGTGAAATAGTGAAACAGCAAACCAGCAATCCTTTTAGCGACGGCCTAACGCACTTTCAAGAAAGCAATTTAAAAGGTAAAACCTGAGGGCACCCTATTTATTTTTATAGTTCCGGACACGGCATGCCTGGCTGGACGTGAAATACGTCCAGCCGGGTATGCGAAGTCTTATATCAAAGACGACCATATTTCTGGTCACATTATTTTTCTCTTTCGGCATTTTGTTATTTATTTATTTTTATCTATTTAGTGTTATTTATCTTTTTATTTATTTATTTACTTTTATCGTTATTTTATTATTTCATTTTTTATGACCGTTTACATTGTATTGATGGTTATGCGTATTATTATCCCTTGTAGTATATCAGATGGAAACCCAGACGTAAATTCCGAAGCCGAATCCGAATGGATGGTAGTGCGGTCTGTACTTGGGATACAACTCCACGTACCACTCGGGAAATACTCATATATGCATGATTAACCCATTTTTTATTTACTATTTATTTATAGACGCTTTATTTACTTTTGATCATTATGATTCTGGATATCGTACCTTGTATTTCTTAATTTAATTTGCTCTTATTTATGTTGATGTTTATGGGTGTGCAAATTTGTGTGTTTATTTGAATTATCTTGCATGAACTGCATAAGACTTGGCTATACCATTGTGTGAACCCGTCCATTATACTGGCATAAGTAAGGGACCATTCCAAACCCAACAGTTTGAGGTCTTCCCTTGCGAGAGGTGAGAGCGGCCTTAAATTTTTTCCCAGTTTACACTGGGTGGCGACTTCTTTATTCTCCAGTTTAGTACCCCGTAGGCTACTTCGTACTCTCTACGGGCTGCGAGCCCAACAGTGTCGTGGTCGCTGAGCATCATAGGTATAGCAGTAAACCCCGCTTCGCTCCTACAGATGGTGACTCCACTGGGGATAGTGAATCGGCCCAGAAACAATGTCTTGTAGTGTCCGTGGATTTGGCTTTGGTTAACCAAGTCTCATATATTTTGCATACCCTTTTTACCCTGATGGCGTCATGTATCGTGAATTCGCTTTCACTCAAGGCGGCGGATCGTTATGTGATGACCATCACTCGTTGGCACGTACCCTAGGGTATAAAAAAGGTGCGCTCACTTGGTCGCTCGAACCCTTGAGTGAGGAGACCTATTTGTGAGCAACCTTTCACCGGCGGGAGCCTTTATCCATACCCTTATAAGCCCACATATGAACCATAGTTATATGTCCTATAGAAGCTACCCTTATGCTTGTGTTTGTGACAATTTTCATTTGGATCCATTTGGGCCTCTCGTCATAGGATATGAACTTGTTGGGCCACTTAAACTGGGAGGAGTTTGTATCTTATGACGATTGGGCCAAAAGTTTTCAAAATGACGATGGGCCACTGTAGGCATTGCATTTTTCACATGTGAAACCCGATGATGAGTCTCAGTTGGATGCACTACTTTTTTAGCTAAGGATATTGCGGGAAACGGAGGTCGGAAGGGGAAATTCAGAATAAGTGCGTCATCAAGTTCATTCCACAAGTTCACTGTCTTTGTTGGTGCTGCGTTCGTTACTTCGTTCGAACGTCAGGAAGATTGGGCACATTCGTGCCACGTTCGAATTGGCGTTCGAACGGAGTCGGTATTTCTGGTTTTGCTGCTAGCCTCACATCAAGCCCAATTCGCCCAAACCTTGGCCCACACGCCCAAGCCCACTTAAAACACATATTTAACACATGGTGAAATCAAAACAAATCTAAAAATCAATTACCAACTTAAACTAAAATCATGCATAATTTAAATAATTCATATATTAAAATTAAAATAAGATATGCCTAATTAAAATCAATCATAACCAATCAAAGCTAATCAAATATTTGACTTTCTAATCTAATAAGACATCTACCAATTTAAAATATTTGACTTCCTAATTCAGTAAGATACCCACCAATTTAGATTAGTTGACTTCCTAATTTAAAATATTTTGTCCCCCCTCAATCTTGTATATACCATTCCTATCACTCCTAATTTGGAAACAAATCTCTTCCTTGTGAGACAAGGGCAAACCCTAGCTCTCTCCTATATAAACATGCACTAACCTAGCCACCTCCGGTCTGGACTCTCTCTAATACACGCCCAAGACATCAACATATTCCCTCATTCACACGCAAATCACAAGACCTTAACCCTAGAAGATATCAACCTCTCGGCCAAAGCAAAAATCTTCTCTTGATCTCTCATTCTCTTGGCCGTGAACACAACCCCTAGCCTCCCCTCCATTGCCGAGTTTCAACATCCATCACCATCACCAAAATAACATCGAAAACATCATCACAACTCACGCAAATCTCAACCAGAATAGAAGCAACATCAACGCATAAAAAACAATCAGAACAAGCGCCCTTACACACCCAAAACTGACTCACAAAAATAACAGCCATCTGCCCAAGTTTTTTCCATCAAACAGCCCCCAAAATACCCCAAACCAGTGAGCAAAAAATGCATATCTAACCCTTAAAAAATCACAGACAAACCTGTATAAACAGTCCACACAAACAGAAGAATAGGACCTGAAACAGTGAGCTGAAACAGCGAGCATAAATACAGCGAAAACAGCAGCAAAACGGAGACCAGACAGCGAGCAAAATAGTAAAACAGTGAGCTAAGACGCTAAACCAGTGAACCGGAGAAGTTGAAGAGCTTTACCCTTCCGATCCCCGCGAAACGCAAGCCCGAAAGTTGGCAAAAAAGGTTAGACCTGAGGGTATTTTTTACACTTGTTTTCAGTTTCGTTTTTTTACTATTCATTGAGCTTTATTCGCATGATTATGACGTTCAAATGCATGTTGCGGCCCTTGAGTAGATAAATATGTATGTGTTATGAATGTGATGTGTGTCGTGGGCATTGGATAAAATGGAAGAGTGTCGTCTCTTGTGGTATATAGGATGGAAACCCAGACGTAAATTCCGTAGCCGAATCCGAATGGACGGTAGTGCGGTCTGTACTTGGGATACAACTCCACGTACCACTTGAGTAAACGGCACCCTCTCTTGTTTTGTGTTGCTTTGGGTTATTTATTTCTCGTCACTTGAATTCTGTATGTTATTTATTTATGCATAGTTCAATCGAGCGCATGGGCTTAGTAAGTGGAATGAAAGATCCCCTATGGGGATGGGTTAAAGCCCATTTACCATGATGCTTTGCCGCGCCGGTTGATGTGTGTCCGGTTGAATGCAAGATACGCTCAATCGGGCATACTTAGTTTGATTTGATTGTCTTTATGTTTTTATGCATGGTTCAATCAAGCGCATGGGCTTAGTAAGTGGAATGAAAAATCCCCTATGGGGAGGGGTTAAAGCCCTTTACCACGATGCTTTGCCGCGCCGGTTGATGTGTGTCCGGTTGAATGCAAGATACGCTCAATCGGGCATACTTAGTTTGATATGATTGTCTTTATGTTTGTATGCATGATGCGATCGAGCGCATGGGCTTAGTAAGTGCGATGAGAGGTCCTCTAATTGAAGAGGTTAAAATCCTTTACCACGATGCTTCGCCGCGCCTCGCATTGTACTATTTGTCATTTAGGTATTGCGTCCCATTTCATGCATCAGGTCTGTTCCCGTTCGAACGCGTTTACGAACGCAACTCGAACGCGCATGTATTTTGCCTTATCATGCATCAGGTCTTATTTCTGTTCGAACGCGTTCACAAACGCCATACGAACGTGAGCATTCTGTTTCATTTCTGTTCGAACGCATTCACAAACGCCACACCGAACGTAGTATTCTGTTTCATTTCCGTTCGACGCGTTCACAAACGCCACATGAACGTGAGTATTCTGTTTCATTTCCGTTCGAAACGTTCACAAACGCCATACGAACGTGAGCATTCTGTTTCATTTCCGTTCGAACGCCTTTACGAACGCTACTCGAACGAGAACCTTATGTTTACTGTTCAAACGCGTCTACGAACGCTACACGAACACACACGGTAAACAGATCCTCTTGCATCACATTACGACATGTCCATCTTAGCACATAGTTACCCCTTTTTTACGTTATGCTTTTGTATTACCTCTCTAGTTATCTATTTCTGTTATGCGCCTACAATATTATTTGTCGTCATTTTGATTTCCTTTACATTACACGCAAATGTTACCATGACTTTTTGTGTTTATATTTACATGAATGATTGAATTCTTATGACGTTATGTGCTTGTTGTTACAAAGGCCTACCTTTGAGCATGTGAATTTGGCAATAAGATTTGGTTTCATGTATGTTAGACGTAAACTATACTTTTAAGCATGTGAATCTAGGATTGTGCTGCACTTGGAAATATATGTCATAGGCTTGGTTGGATCATTGCATAAATCTTTACATTACAAGTTGCATAAGTAAGGGACCATTCCGAACCCAATGGTTTGAGGTCTTCCCTTGCGAGGGGTGAGTGCGGCCTTAAATCTTTGTCCCGGTTCACACCGGGTGGCGACTCCCTTACTCTCCGATTTAGTCCTCCGTTGGCTACTCCGTACTCCCAACTAGGCCCCCGAGCCTGGAACAGCATTGCGTCGTCAAGTTTCTGTGTTCCCACAGTCTGGCGACTCCACTGGGGATAGAGAATCGGCCCCGAAATAAATGCCTTGTAATGTATAGATTTATGCTTTAATTAACCGTGTCTACAAATGTGTGAAATAGGGGTTGTGATCAAAGGCATTTTGAGGCTAGGTAATGGTTTGGTGTCTTCCTTCACTCACTACCTTTCTAGAAGGAAAATCTGTGAAGGCACCTAGATAGCCATCTACTCGTGGCCTATTGTGATGGACTAATTTGGAGGACTCGTTGTTTATTCCTGACACCAAGCGATAAGAGCCTAAGAGGCTTGGGTATTTAAGTGAGCCTCGCTCCACCTTCCCTCTGGGGAATCTACAATGGGAAATCCATTTGACAGTCTGTCACACACCATAGCTCATTGGCACGTACCTTAGTGTATAAAAAAGGGTGTGCTCACTTGGTTGCTCGAACCCTTGATTGGGGAGACCTAGTTATGGGCCGTCCTTAGCCGATGAGAGCCTTTGTCCATACTCCCACGAACCCATGCGTAGACCGGGTTGTATAGCCTATAACAAATATTTCCTTGTGCTTTAGGACCATTATCATTTGGATGAATTGGACTCTTTGTCAAAAATGCGAACTTGCTGGGCCATTTAAACTGGGGCAAGTTCGAATCCTATGAAAATTAGGCCCAAAGCTTCTGAAATGATGGTGGGCCACATGGTAGAAGTTATTATTTTATGTTTATAATATCTTCCTTGAATGCTTATGTTTGGGAACATTGCTATTTGAATCCATCTGAGTCTTTTGTCATGAGATATGGGCTTGTTGGGCCATTTAAACCGGGACAAGAACATATCTTATGACGATTGGGCTAAAAGGCTTCTAAATAACAATGGGCCATTTTATGATTGTGTTCGGAATATTATCATTTGGATTTAGTTGGGCTCTTTGCCATAAGACATGAACTCGTTGGGCCATTTAAACTGGGACGGGTTCACTCTTATGACAGTTGTCCCAAAAGCTTCTAAAATGATAATAGGCGATTTGTTTGAGGATTTTATTTGATTTAGTATATGTTATATACTTCTTATGCACATCATGCATACATACATCATGCTAACCCTTGTGTTCAAAAAGCCATCATAGATTCCCGTTGGGTTAGGGAAAAGGGAAGACTCACCAAAATACTGGGAACAGACATGAGTGAATCAGATATTGAGGTATCCCGTATGGATCAGTTGGAAAACAGCCTCGCCAAGGTCACCGAACAGTTGCAAGCCATGACCACTGCCATGGCAAATATGGCTGTGCCCCGTGCTGGGGGAAATTCTGAGAATGTGAGGCGCGAGGAGCCTCCGAATGGGTTGGGGGATGATATCCCCACTTTTGATGATGACATAGCAGAGTATGCAACAGGCAAAGTGATTGGGTCTCAGACAGAATTTCAGAAGCTTCGGGATCAGGTTGAAACAGTTACCCGCAAGATGAGGGGTAAACATGAAGAGTTGTTAGATTATGAGGCAATGACCTTCGGAGAACAGCTGCCAGCTCAGTTTAAAATGCCGGACATGGCCAAGTTTAATGGGAATGGAGACCCAAGAGTCCATCTGCAGTAATATGTCTCGGTTATGAGTTCAATGGGCCAATCACAGCGCCAAGTCCAAAATATGTTTGGGATGTCACTCGAAGGGGCACCTGTGGTTTGGTATCATAGCCTTAAGAAGAAGGTTAAAGAAGATTGGAAGGAACTAGCTGATGCTTTTCTGAAGCAGTATGTTACAGACTTAGAAGTTGACTTGTCACTCCGTGATTTGGAGAACACTAAACAGAAGCCAGAGGAAAATTTCAAAGAGTATGTGGATCGCTGGAGAAGCCAGCTTTTGAAAATGCAGACTCGGCCTTCAGAGAAAGACCAAATTAAGATGATTATCAAGGGCACCAAGCCTCTATTTATAGTAAGCTGAGGAGGATGACTTCGATGATTTCTGATTTTCGACAGTTGAGGGAAACTGTCATGGATATTGAGGAAGAGGAGGCTGAAAACAGAAAGTTTTATGGCCAGAATAAAAGAACTTTTGGGGGGCCTTCTGAGACAAAGCCCGCTACTACCGAAGTCGCTGCCATCAGAAACAGGCAATTCTCCAACCTTGGTAGACCTTTGTCGAAGGTGTTTGAAAAGTTACAGGGACAAGGAATCTTGAAACCCTTAGAAGGCAAGCCACTTCCACACCCCTCACCACCACACATAAATGTGAACCTTTATTGTCACTTCCACCAGCTACATGGCCATGACACCGACAACTGCACCCGCCTCAGGCATGAAATTCAAGATCTCATAGATTCCCATAAAATACCCAACCCATGAAAAGAAACCATCAACCACCAAGCTTCTTACATGGATGACAGTGAAGAACCATAGGCCGAGGAAGAAGGCAGTGCTGTGGATGATGGAGATGTTCCTCCCAGTCTATTTGATCTAATTTTTTTAAATGACATTGATTTTGTTACTTTTTCGAACTCTTTTCCTCAACAATAATAAAGACGTTCATTTTGTTGAAACTCTTCTGCAATATGAGAATATTTGAGAAAAGCATTCAACCATGGTACTATGGAATCCAATGATGAACACGGGGAACCTTCGAAGTAAGCAAACAGAAAAGATAAGATAGACATTCAGAAATTAGGAAATAGAGCCAGTGAAAATGTCAGACTTGGAAGGGAATTAGTTCACCGAGCCGATCAACGTAGACAGATTGAAGAAATAGCTTGTCTGAGGAAGAGAAGGCTAAGCAGTCACCAAGAGAATTGACGGAAGACCTAACCCGACGGGATAGGAACATTCATGCATGCATACACGTAACGCATTTTGTATCCTTTCGTGTTTGTTCTGTTTGTAATAACAGGTTTCAAAGGAGAAAAAAAAAGCGTCGAATGCAAGCCAACCAGAAGCAGTAACAGTACAATATCAGCAGTCTTCAGGAACGAATCACATGGGCGAGGCCCATATCATCAGTATCAGTTTGGGATGAATCCCGAGGGTCGAGGCCCACATCAGTATCAGTCTGGGGGCGAGGCCTATATCGGTAGCAATTAGGGCCGAGGCCCACTTCAGTGTCAACATTGCCGGGTAGGGCATTCTGGGGCCGAGGCCCACATTAAATCAGATCAGTTCTGCCGAGAATGGTACTCCGAGAATGGAGATATAATCCAAGAATGGAGCAGAGTTCAAGAATGAACAAGTCGGAAATGACAATCCGAGAATGGAGATATAATCCAAGAATGGAGCATAGTTCAAGAATGAACAAGTCGGAAATGACACTTCGAGAATAGAGATATGATCCAAGAATGGAGCAGAGTTCAAGAATGAACAAGTCGGAAATGACACTCCGAGAATGGAGATATAGTCCGGGAATGGACAGTTCAAGAATGAACAAGCCGAGAATGGCAATCCAAAAATGGAACAGAGTTCAAGAATGAACAAGCCGGGAATGGCATTCTAGAAATTGAAATACAGTTCAGGAATGAACAAGCTGGGAATGACACTCCAAGAATAGAAGCACGGTTCGGGAATGAACCACCTCACAGTAACGGTTCGGGAATGAACCACCTCACAGTAACGGTTCGGGAATGGACCACCTCACAGTAACAGTTAGGGAATGGACATCTCACAGTAACAGTGCGGGAATTGACATCTCACAGTAACGGTTTGGGAATGGACCACCTTACAGTAATAGTTCGGGAATGGACACCTCACAGTAACAGTTTATGAATGGACCACCTGACAGTAACGGTTCGGGAATGGACCACATCACAGCACGGTTCAGGAATGAACCAGGGGTCGCAGCACCCCACCATCCAACTCAACTCAACACATGGTAAGTCAAGTGGCAGCTGGCGGGCCAGGTAAGTGAAAATGCATTGCATAACTTTGATAGGATTGTCACTGTTACACATTACACAAGTCCCATCAAAGTGGGGGCGACTGTAGGCATTGCATTTTTCGCATGTGAAACCGATGATGAGTCTCAGTTGGAGGCACTACTTTTTTAGCTAAGGATATTGCGGGAAACGGAGGTCGGAAGGGGAAATTCAGAATAAGTGCGTCATCAAGTTCATTCCACAAGTTCACTGTCTTCGTTGGTGCTGCGTTCGTTACTTCGTTCGAACGTCAGGAAGATTGCGGACGTTCGTGCCACGTTCGAATTGGCGTTCGAACGGAGTCGATATTTCTGGCCCAAACCTTGGCCCACACGCCCAAGCCCACTTAAAACACATATTTAACACATGGTGAAATCAAAACAAATCTAAAAATCAATTACCAACTTAAACTAAAATCATGCATAATTTAAATAATTCATATATTAAAATTAAAATAAGATATGCCTAATTAATCAATCATAACCAATCAAAGCTAATCAAATATTTGACTTTCTAATCTAATAAGACATCTACCAATTTAAAATATTTGACTTCCTAATTCAGTAAGATACCCACAATTTAGATTAGTTGACTTCCTAATTTAAAATATTTTGTCCCCCTCAATCTTGTATATACCATTCCTATCACTCCTAATTTGGAAACAAATCTCTTCCTTGTGAGACAAGGGCAAACCCTAGCTCTCTCCTATATAAACATGCACTAACCTAGCCACCTCCGGTCTGGACTCTCTCTAATACACGCCCAAGACATCAACATATTCCCTCATTCACACGCAAATCACAAGACCTTAACCCTAGAAGATATCAACCTCTCGGCCAAAGCAAAAATCTTCTCTTGATCTCTCATTCTCTTGGCCGTGAACACAACCCCTAGCCTCCCCTCCATTGCCGAGTTTCAACATCCATCACCATCACCAAAATAACATCGAAAACATCATCACAACTCACACAAATCTCAACCAGAATAGAAGCAACATCAACGCATAAAAAACAATCAGAACAGCGCCCTTACACACCCAAAACTGACTCACAAAAATAACAGCCATCTGCCCAAGTTTTTTCCATCAAACAGCCCCCAAAATACCCCAAACCAGTGAGCAAAAACTGCATATCTAACCCTTAAAAAATCACAGACAAACCTACACAAACAGTCCACACAAACAGAAGAATAGGACCTGAAACAGTGAGCTGAAATAGCGAGCAGAAATACAGCGAAAACAGCAGCAAAACGGAGACCAGACAGCGAGAAAAATAGTAAAACAGTGAGCTAAGACGCTAAACCAGTGAACCGGAGAAGTTGAAGAGCTTTACCCTTCCGATCCCCGCGAAACGCAAGCCCGAAAGTTGGCAAAAAAGGTTAGACCTGAGGGTATTTTTTACACTTGTTTTCAGTTTCGTTTTTTTACTATTCATTGAGCTTTATTCGCATGATTATGACGTTCAAATGCATGTTGCGGCCCTTGAGTAGATAAATATGTATGTGTTACGAATGTGATGTGTGTTGTGGGCATTGGATAAAATGGAAGAGTGTCGTCTCTTGTGGTATATAGGATGGAAACCCAGACGTAAATTCCGTAGCCGAATCCGAATGGACGATAGTGCGGTCTGTACTTGGGATACAACTCCACGTACCACTTGAGTAAACGGCACCCTCTCTTGTTTTGTGTTGCTTTGGGTTATTTATTTCTCGTCACTTGAATTCTGTATGTTGTTTATTTATGCATAGTTCAATCGAGCGCATGGGCTTAGTAAGTGGAATGAAAGATCCCCTATGGGGAGGGGTTAAAGCCCTTTACCATGATGCTTTGCCGCGCCTTGATGTGTGTCGGTTGGTTGAATGCAAGATACGCTCAATCGGGCATACTTAGTTTGATATGATTGTCTTTATGTTTTTATGCATGGTTCAATCAAGCGCATGGGCTTAGTAAGTGGAATGAAAGATCCCCTATGGGGAGGGGTTAAAGCCCTTTACCACGATGCTTTGCCGCGCCGGTTGATGTGTGTCCGGTTGAATGTAAGATACGCTCAATCGGGCATACTTAGTTTGATATGATTGTCTTTATGTTTGTATGCATGATGCGATCGAGCGCATGGGCTTAGTAAGTGCGATGAGAGGTCCTCTAATTGAAGAGGTTAAAATCCTTTACCACGATGCTTCGCCGCGCCTCGCATTGTACTATTTGTCATTTAGGTATTGCGTCCCATTTCATGCATCAGGTCTGTTCCCGTTCGAACGCGTTTACGAACGCAACTCGAACGCGCATGTATTTTGCCTTATCATGCATCAGGTCTTATTTCTGTTCGAACGCGTTCACAAACGCCATACGAACGTGAGCATTCTGTTTCATTTCCGTTTGAACGCGTTCACAAACGCCACACGAACGGAAGTATTCTGTTTCATTTCGTTCGAACGCGTTCACAAATGCCACATGAACGTGAGTATTTTTTCATTTCCGTTCGAACGCGTTCACAAACGCCATACGAACGTGAGCATTCTGTTTCATTTCCGTTCGAACGCGTTTACGAACGCTACTTGAACGAGAACCTTCTGTTTACTGTTCGAACGCGTCTACGAACGCTACACGAACACACACGGTAAACAGGTCCTCTTGCATCACATTACGACATGTCCATCTTAGCACATAGTTACCCCTTTTTTACGTTATGCATTTGTATTACCTCTCTAGTTATCTATTTCTGTTATGCGCCTACAATATTATTTGTCGTCATTTTGATTTCCTTTACATTACACGCAAATGTTACCATGACTGTTTGTGTTTATATTTACATGAATGATTGAATTCTTATGACGTTATGTGCTTGTGGTTGCAAAGGCCTACCTTTGAGCATGTGAATTTGGCAATAAGATTTGGTTTCATGTATGTTAGACTTAAACTATACTTTTAAGCATGTGAATCTAGGATTGTGGTGCACTTGGAAATATATGTCATAGGCTTGGTTGGATCATTGCATAAATCTTTACATTACAAGTTGCATAAGTAAGGGACCATTCCGAACCCAATGGTTTGAGGTCTTCCCTTGCGAGGGGTGAGTGCGGCCTTAAATCTTTGTCCCGGTTCACACCGGGTGGCGACTCCCTTATTCTCCGGTTTAGTCCTCCGTTGGCTACTCCGTACTCCCAACTAGGCCCCCGAGCCTGGAACAGCATTGCGTCGTCCAGTTTCTGTGTTCCCACAGCCACCTTGTGTTTGGGCCCTCTATCATTTGATGTTTTTTTTTTGCCACCTTATTGCAAAAGTGTAAACATATTGGGCCTTTTCAACTGAGACAAGTTTTCACCTCGCTATAATCTAATTGAACGCTTTAAAATGATAACGGGATAACTTGGATGAAAACATTGATGGGCTTAGAAGGTCCAAACATAATCCGAATATGCCAAACGCATGAGTCTGATATCCGCACTGGCTTTCATCCAGGAAGGGTACGCCTTGTTATGGCATATTTGTATACTTTTGGATATCTCCAAGTCCATCCCCACCACAATCATGATTATCGAGGGCCCAATTCATCGTTTCTAGACAATGGAACGATTCCCATAATAGGCTTAGTCAATATTGTAGATGGGCGGTCTTTGTCTTTTACCGATGGAAATGGACTGAGGTTGCCAAGGTTCACCATTGTAGCGTAGGAGAGAACGATTTTGTGCACCCCACATTGGTGCATAAAATGAGCCAAACCTAGGGCATAAATGGAATTACCACGAGTGTGGGAGGAATAAGGTCGGAAGAATATATATTGTTTTGATAACTACATGCATCTCATGCATCGCCTGTACACACGCATCATGCTAAACCTTAGTTTTAAAAGCCATCATAGATATCTGTTGGGTTAGAAAAGAAGGAAAACATGTCAAGAAAAGGTTAGCAAGCATGGATGCATCAGACAGTGAAGATATCCAACATCACCAAAATTACTGAGCAACTACAAGCTTCGACCAACGCTGTGGCCAATCTGACAGTACCCCACATAGTGGGAACAGAAAACAACGAGGATGGAAGGCGTGAGGAGCCCTCGAATAGGGTGAGTGAAGAAATCTCCATTTTTGATGATGACATGGCTGAGTATGCCGCGGGAAGGATAGCTAGGCCCCATAAAAAAAAATCGTTTGTTTTTAGTCCTTAATAGTTAAGCATAAGTCGAATGATGAAATTGTTTGCTTTATGGTGAAATCTTAGAAACAATAAGTTCTTGATGTACTTTTATCTGAAACTTTGAGTAGTTGATCTATGTTAGACTCATAAGCACTTAATTATAGGTTTTTAGCAGTGAAAACCTGAGTAGTTGGCAAAGTGACTAGTCGAAGAAATTGCAGGTCGATGAATGACCGTTTGCTTAGATGTCTATCTTGATTTGCTTGTGTTATAATGTGTGGTATGGTTGAAAATAAAAGAAAACTCTCTAAAGAAAAAAAAAATTAAACCACCTATAACCGATAAGCGTGAAGCTACCCATGGGCGAGTATTAGGACCACCATGAGGAGAAATGCTACCTTAAAAGGTAGGTGTGTTGAAAAAAAAAGACAAAAGAAAATCATACCATATTGAGCACAGAAAAAAAATTGCAGAGCATAATTGAGATATCTAGGTTGGTTTGACTCATCGATCCCAATTTTTGAAACGAAATCATTGAGTTGGCTTACCTATGAATCAAGTTGTAAATGAACCTTTGCACACACACACACACACTATGAGTCTGGCTTAGTTGATTTATTCAAAGACTTGGATTTGAGTTGCATTGAGTGTTTTGAAGGTTCTCTGGTTTCATTACTGGGCATTCTTTGAGGACAATAATATGTGTAACTATTGGAACTATTTCATAGCTCGTAATATAGTATGTCGATACGGACTGCCACATCACATAGTGATGGACAATGGAGTCCAATTTCAGGGAAATGACATATTTCGAAATCTGGGAATCGGAAGACATGAATTTGAGTATCCCAAAAGGATGAGGCCGCTTTCAAAAAGGCGTGATCCACCTCGACCCGGTGCAGGTAACCAAAAGCAGAAAGTTAAGCCAGGTCTGAGGATGACCAGTCTACCACCCCGCGAACAAGGGACACAATGGGATCTTGAGCCATGAGACCAAAGAGAACTGAGCAATCACCAGAAAAGAATTGGCAGAAGGAAACTGTAAGCAGGCCAATGGGGCACCCAAAGGCCAAAAGGACCTCATAAGGGAGTGGAGAAAACCCTATAGTGTAAGGAAGGCCTAACCAATGATGAAATCAAGAGAACCCATCGGAATAGGGAATACATCCATGCATACACGTCGCATACACACAATTTTTATTTTCGCAGGATTTGAAGAAAAAGAAAATGACGAGGAATTCTGAGAACGGAGAACAACTTCGGGAATGAGGACGAGAGAATGTGGACGGATCAGGGGGCGAAGTGCCTCACCACCATCAGTTCGATAAGTCAGGAAGGAATCCCAGGGTCGAGGCCCACATTATCGACAATTTTGGGAATGAATCCCAGAGTCGAGGCCCACATCATCAACAATTTGGGAATGAATCCCAGAGGTCGAAGCACTTCATCATCATAGAAAAAAAAACTCCCCAGTGGATCGAAGAGTTAAGAGGACCAAAACATTATCACTTAACTCAGTTTGGGAAAAAATCTCAGAGATCGAAGCATCTCACACTCGGTGTTTTGGGAATAAAACCCAGAGGTCGAAGCACCTCGTCATCAACTCAATTCAGTTTGGGAATAAATCCCAGAGATCGAAGCATCTCACACTTGGTGGTTCGGGAACAAGACCCAGAGGTCGAAGCACCTCGCCATCAACTCAACTCAGTTCGGGAACAAACCCCAGAGATCAAAGCATCTCACACTCGGTGTTTCAGGAACAAAACCCTGGGGTCGAAGCACCTCGCTATCAACTCAACTCAGTTTGGGAAAAAATCCCAGAGATCGAAGAATCTCACACTCGGTGGTTCGGGAATAAAACCCAGGGGACGAAACACCTTGCCATCAACTCAACTCAGTTCAGGAACAAAACCCAGAGGTCGAAGCACCTCGCCATCAACTCAATTCAGTTCGGGAACAAATCCCAGAGATCGAAGCATCTCACACTCGGTGGTTCGGGAACAAGACCCAGAGGTCGAAGCACCTCGCCATCAACTCAACTCAGTTCTGGAACAAATCCCAGAGATCGAAGCATCTCACACTCGGTGGTTTAGGAATAAAACCCAGAGGTCGAAGCACCTCGCCATCAACTCAACTCAGTTCGGGAGCAAATCCCATAGATCGAAGCATCTCACACTCGGTGGTTCGGGAACAAAACCCAGTGGTCGAAACACATCGCCATCAACTCAACTCAGTTCGGGAACAAATCCCAGAGATCGGAGCATCTCACACTCGGTGGTTCGGGAACAAAGCCCAGGGGTCGAAGCACCTCGCCATCAACTCAACTTAGTTCGGGAACAAAACCCAGAGGTCGAAGCACCTCGCTATCAACTCAATTCAGTTCGGGAACATATCTCAGAGATCGAAGTATCTCACACTCGGTGGTTCGGGAACAAAGCCCATGGGTCAAAGCACTTCGCCACTAACTCAACTCAGTTCAGGAACATATCACAGAGATCGGAGCATCTCACAAAAGCAGCGAAACAATAGGTAAGTCCGGCAATGGCCGACGAACCAGGTAAGTAAAAATGCATGCATGACTCTGATAGGATTATCACTGTCACACACTGCACAAGCCCCATCAAAGTAGGGGTGACTGTATACATTTCATTTTTGCATAAGCCCAATGATGAGCCTCGTATAAAGGCACTACCTGGAAAGTTATGGAAGTTGCGGGAAACGGACGCCAAAAAGAAAGAAAACCTCCAAAATTAGCACCTCACTGGATTCGAACTCACTAGCCAGCCTCAGATTCACTCAGTCAATTTCTGTTTCAAACACCTGCAACTGGCCCATTACCCTGCAACCCACACAATCAGTCCAAAGCCCATACAACCCACCATGTACACGCCCATAGGCCCATGAAACAGCCCATGCACACCCAAACCTTCCCAAATAGATAAAAACCTATGAAATTCACATGTGCAAATCCCCTCAAATGACTTTCAAATTTAACAAAGATAGGAAATCCCATGCAAAACACATGCTCAAATTCCCTGATCAACACCTTCCAATTTAACAAGTTATGAAATCCCATGCAAATCACTTTCCAATTTAATAAGATTTTGAAACCACCTCATCACCAAATTTACAAGATTCTTTCCCAAACTAAATTTCCAAAATAGACATGATCGGTTTCCTTGTTTAGAGATCCTTTCAAAACATTATAAAAGGGACCCCAAATCATCACAATGAGGCTGGACACACACGGCAATAATCAAAGAAACCTTGGCTCTCTTTCTTCTCCCTTTCACGGAAAACACACACAAGCAAAGAAACCCTTCAACCAGCAAACAGACGCAACCAGCAACAAAATAACCCCAAACCGACAACAACAAAACCCCAAACAAAACAACCCTCCACTGAACAAACAAAAATCAAAACCACAAACAAAATCCTAGCCTTTCACCAACTAGAAACAACCAAAAACCGAGCCAACCAACAACAGTCCAATGCTGCCCCTCAATCACCGAAATAGCCCACAAAAATTAGCCAATACCGAAACCAAAAGAATCAAAAACCAACCGAACAAACAGCAAAAAAAACAACCTAAGAAAATAGCCAATTACCGTGAACAACCAACACCAAAAATACCAACCAGAAAACTGAAAAAAAAAAAGCCACCAAACAACCACAAAAAATCGAACAAACCAGCCACCAAATAACTACAAAAAACCGAACAAAACAGCAGCTAACCACCACAAAACAACAAGAAAACAACAACATTAAAACACCAAAAATAGTCTCAAAAAATTGAGAAACAGTAGCAAAAAAATAGTGAGCAAAAACAGCAAACAGCTAGCCGAAAATAGCAACCAGAAATACCAAAACAGCGAGCAGAAACAGTGAAACAGTGAGCAGAAATAGCGAAACAGTAAACCATCAATCCTTCCAGTGACGGCCTAACGCACTTTCAAGAAAGAAATTTAAAAGGTAAGACCTGAGGGCACCGTATTTATTTTTTATAGTTCCGGACACGACATGTCTGGCTGGACATGAAATACGTCCAGCCAGGTATGCGAAGTCCTACATCAAAGACGGTCATATTTCTGATCACGTTATTTTTCTCTTTCGGTATTTCGTTATTTATTTATTTTTATCTATTTAGTTTTATTTATTTATTTACTTTTATCATTATTTTATTATTTCACTTTTTTATGACCGTTTACATTGCATTGATGGTTATACGTGTTATTATCCCTTGCGACATATCAGATGGAAACCTAGACGTAAATTATGTAGCCGAATCCGAATGGATGGTAGTACGGTCTGTACTTGGGATACAACTCCACGTACCACTCAAGAAATACTCATATATGTATGATTAACCCCTTTTTTGTTTACTATATAATTATAGATGCTTTATTTACTTTTGATTATTATGATTCTTGATATCGTACCTTGTATTTCTTAATTTAATTTTCTCGTATTTATGTTAATGTTTATGGGTGTGCAAATTTGTGTGTTTATTTGAATTATCTTGCACGAACTGCATAAGAATTGGCTATACCATTGGGTGAACCCGTCCATTATACCGGCATAAGTAAGGAACCATTCCGAATCCAACGGTTTGAGGTCTTCCCTTGCGAGGGGTGAGTGCGACCTTAAATCTTTTCACAGTTCACACTGGGTGGCGACTCCTTTATTCTCCGGTTTAGTCTCCCACGGGCTACTCCGTACTCTCTACAGGCTGCGAGCCCAATAGTTTCGTGGTCACCGAGCATCATAGGCATAGCGGTAAATCCCGCTTCGCTCCTACAACTAAGAAACGTACTTTGGAATTAGGCTAAATTTTTCTTATTCAAGTAAGCATTATCACTCTGTGGGTATCGTACACATATCATGATGTATTATGTACATACGAGTTTATACGGGACTTATATGGTAGCCTCTAACGTGTTCGGGTGAAACTGAGATGGTTTGAAACTGATTTGGGCCATTTTTTGACAGTACGTCGCGACGCAAGGCAGTGTGCGTAGTGATGCAACTCGTCCAAAGACGTGCCCAAATTTTTTCCGTGCGCGTCGCGATGCACAATCCTTTCGCGTCGCGACGTGACTTACACCAGAAGCATTTCTGAGAAAAAAATTGCAGATCGTGTCGTAATGTGGGGCTTTCTGCGTCGCAACGCAAGGCCAATTTTTGGTTTAAATCTTCACTCTCTCATGCCCAATTTGCTCCAAACTTCCCCAAAATAATCATACAAGCAATTATCCTCAATAAACATTCTATAACATCATCATTATCATCTTCAAATACTCTTAATCTCATTGTTCTTATTTCTTTATTAAACCTTTATGATATCCAAAAACACAAATTGAACACTTAACTCTATAATCAATTTCTCTCCATGTCAATCACCAATACACCATTCCTATCATGCCACTAACATTAACATATACTCAAATTATCAAGATTTCACAATATCAAGTTTGAGTCAAGTTAGTCTTACCTATTCTTCTGTGAACTTCATCATCTTTCAAGGAGGACATGCTCAACTTTGCTTCATCTTTCTTATTTTCCTTCTTCTTCTTCTTCTTCCTATTATTTCTCTCATTCTTCTTCTCTTCTACGTTTCTCACTCTATTCTCTCTATTTTGTAAAATGGCAAATAGTAACCCCTTTTTATACTTGGGTTTGTTTGAAATTTGAAAAAAATAAAGAAAAGTTTAGAAACTTATAGAAATTGTGATAATTCTCTAGAATGACCATTGGGTACTATTCATCTGAATTTTTGATCTGAGTTTTTGACTTACTTCTGGTCCGAATATGGAAAAATATTCAACATAAAAGAGATCTCGATCTCAGCTTTCCGACGATATAAAATTCATAAAAATCGGAGTTCCTATTAGAAAGTTACGACCCAAATACCATGGGCTGTCCGGAGTGGAACATCGTGGCATCTTATATCGAATTCTCGAAGGATTTACCAATCGTTCCCAAATTCATCTCACGAGGGTATATGTTTCCAAACGTGATTTATATTATGTGACATTTATCTCACAGTGCAACAATAGTTGAAATTCCCGGTCATTACACTAGTGATATTATTACTCACCATTTTTCAGGTTCTATAAATTCAGCTCGTTATTGCACTCTTGAAACCATCCAGATTTGAGAAAGAAATACACAATAAAAAAAATTGAAGTAAATTCAAGAAGACGAATTGTAAACATCTTTGTGTTTTGCGGTACTAGTGTTGGATCTAAACCATAGTACGTTGAGGCAACACAAGAGTTGGGTAGAGTCATAGCTGAAAGGAATATGCACCCAATTTATGGCGGTAGCAATCTTGGACTAATGGGGTGCGTTTCAAGGGCTGTACAAGAAGGAGGTAGTCAAGTTCTGGGAATCATCCCAAAACTTTTGGCAGATGCGAATTTTATAGGACCATCAAATTGAGAAGAACTTATCATGCCAGGTATGTCTGAATGACTGGTTGAAATGATTAATCGTGCTGATGCTTTTAATGCTTTGCCAAGTGGTTTGGGCACGATGGAGGAAATTTTTACAGTGCTATCTTAGGCGAACTTGAACATACACCAGAAACCAATTGGATTGTTTAACGTTGATGAATTTTATGATTTTCTTTGTGTGTTTCTTGATGATGCCCGGAGAAATGGGTTCGTGTCAAAACCTGTAAAAGATATCATCTTCACTGCCAGAATTGCCCATGATTTAATTGACCAATTTTTGGCCTTTGAACTACAAATTGACCATATCATTTCCAAGATAAACCGGTCTGATAATGATCGTGGTAAGAAGCGTCGGATAAATCTGGATCTTAACCTTTAATTTTCTTTTTAGACGTAGAATATCAGCTAACCAGGTACTATCCTCTAAACTATTCTTCTACTTTTTTAGACATTGGAAGCAATGTCTCAATTGGGTTTATGGGAGGGGAATAATTGATTAGTATCTTGTTTTTATTTTTTTCGTTGTGTTGTTTTTGCTTGTTTTTAGTCAAATATTTTCAAAAAAAAAATAAAAAAATAAAAAAATAAAAAATATTTTGTGTTTGACTAATCAAGTGAAATTGGTGTGAGATAGCTGAGTAAGGAATTTCCACTCCTGAGACGTATTTCAACCTATTTTGTAACAAGTTAATTTTTGTTTATTTCCTTTTGAATTATTTAATTTGTGAATTCTCCATATGACTGACTAAATTGGATCTTCATATGCTCAGTTGACAGGTATTATCAACATGCATGGTAACATACAGCCATGAGTTGTAATTGAAAAGTTTGTAATATTCAGTACTCTAGTTTAATTGGAGGAAACATCTAAAAAAAGCGATGGAATAAAAAATAAAAAAATAAATAAACATATGAGATCCGAGTAATTAAGTCCGTATGTGTGTTTTAACACCTAGTGCCATAAAGCCAACTGGCTTGGGAGTCACTAGCTCAAAGCTCGCTACATGGATCGAAGATGTTGTAAATAAATAAATAAATAAGATATATGAAATCTGAGTTATTAAGTCTGTAAGGGTGTCTTAACACCTAGTGCCCTAAAGCCAATTGGCTTGGGAGTCACTGGCCCAAAGCTCGCTACATGGATTAAAGATGTAAAAAAAAAAAAACAGAAAAAAAATTCCATTCCTAAAAATGTGTGAATTCTGATATAACTTTAGAACAAAAATATTACTCTCTTTTCAACTACACTTATGAATATTATGGGCACAATGAGATGATTAATATCTTGTTGGTTATGTATATGGAGAATGGTAAAAATAATCAGAGAATTTACTTATTTGGTAATTTAGAAAGAAAGAAAACAACTATTAACTTGGATAAGAGTTTCACTTGTTTAGTCACTAACTTGTTCGATTTTTTTTTTTTTTTTTTTTTGCTTTTGTGTGCATTTGACGTTTGTGGGTATCGTCGCTGCAAGCCCTCACGAAACTACAACTCGTCCACTAGGGACACCTAGGGGTTTAAAGGCTTGTTGCATATGCTAAATGCAACCGTGATCCCTACGAAAGTGGCTTAGTTTAATTTAGTTTCAGTCATTTATTTTATTTTATTGTTTTGCTCGAGGACTAGCAAAATATTAGGTTTGGGAGTGTGATGAGCGGAAAATATATCACTAATTACCGTCCATTTAACCTAATATTTTGTATGGTTTCTTGAGTTTTATGAATGTTTTTATGTGTTTTGCAGATAAGTAAAGTTTTGGGACACAATGGAATCAATCAAGACTAAATGTGGAACAAATAAGGGCAAAAACTGGACTTGACATTTGGATTTTGGAGGTTGGAAACTCGAAATGGCGTTCTAACGAAGTACAATTTCGGAAATTTCAACTTTGCGTAATTTTCGTATTTTGGTCATAACTTTCTACTCCAATATCGGATTGAGGTGATTCAAGTTCCAGATTAAAGAAAACTCAAAGATCTACAATTTTAAAGTTCATAATAATTTCGAATTTGGAAGTTTTCATTACCGAAATTGATAAAAAATCCGGAAGTGTGTTATGTGCAATTATTAAAGTCATTTTCAAAACAAAAAAATAAAAATAAAAAAAAATGAAAATTGTCAAACTTCCACCAAATATGCTTGGTGACATGTTTGGTGGAGAAATTGGTGGAGAAATTGGTGAAGGCAAAATTTTGCCTATAAATACCAAATCATTTCATTTGTAAAATTCATACCTTCTTCTGGGGATTTCCTTAAGAATACTAAGAAGATTGTATCTTGTTTGTTTATTTACAGCTTTCTGTATTTAATTTTTTATTTTACGCAATAGTTCTTTCTTTACTTTACTTTTCAGTCTTTATTTTTACTTTTCAGTATGAGGAGGTAACTCCTCTCTGCTGGGGTGAAGGGTAAAGCTTTTATTACTAATATTTAGATTAATCTCCCTTAATTATAATATATAAACTATTTAAAACCTGATTTAATGGGATACCGCCTTTATGGTCGGTTGGACTTAATTAAATTGATTTTAACCTGACTAAATTGGATATTGCCTTTATGGTCGGTTGGAATTAATCATAAATCTGACTTAATCAAGATAACGCCTATATAGTCGGTTGGTAATGTCATGCAAAGTTTATATATTATAATAAGGGAGATATCTAAAATAGAAGTAATAAAAGTGGATCCTTTAACCCCCCAGAATTTTCTTTATTGCTTTATTTACCTTTTTAATTTCCAAGCTTTACTTTATGTCATTTACTTTATTTATGTCTTTACTAGTCCTAGATATGTGTTGTAACTAAATACCATATCTAGGGTTGTGATGAATTCCACTATCACCGGTTTATAAGGGGTTATTTTATGACTTGGGTAATATAAAGATTTATTTATTGAGTCTTAAGCTTAATGTTTCTTGTTAACTGGCTATTAATAAGATTGATCTGGTAAATTTAAAATTAACTTGACGAAGGAATTTTAGGTTTCAGCCTTAGACTCAATAGCTCACGATCTCACCTCGGGGCATGGTGACCCTTAGGTAGATTTCCTTACAAGATAGACATATACATGTCGGGGGGTAGCCACAATTGGAACTTAGTCTTAATGAATTCAGGTAACTTGGTTAATATAGACATATGATTAATTGGGTTATTTGGGTGTTTGCATCTGACCATCGTGTTGGTTTAAATCTAGGTCCCAAGATCATACAAGCTATGAAAACAATGTGCGAATACACCAACGAAGATAGCGGAATACTTACATTGATCGGTTGAGTCGATTTGAAGACGATTGAAGCACAAAAACCTCACTGTTTTGGCGCATGAACTGCTGCAGTCCACTGTCTTCAGTTTCAGATTTTGAGCTGAGAAAACGGAGCTCCAAGCCTCGTCGAACGGATCCCGGCTCATGGGTGAACCTCCCTACCACCTTCGCAAGACTCGTAGTGTGCTAGCACTTGGATTTCCACCATGAAAACCCAACTCTTGCTTCCCTTTGTTCACGCCAAAATGCTTCCAAAACCAGTGAGTATTTCTCACTTTGGGCGTGAGAGAAGAGAGCAAAATGAGAGAGATAGAAATGTGTTAAGTTATTACAAAAGTTGTAAATCATTTTTGTTTATATATTTTACAAAAATATTAAATGATTTACCAATTAATTTAACTTTCAAAAAGTCAAAGAAATTGAATGTAATAAGCTTGAGTGTTCCACACTCCAATATCAATGTCCATCAAGTCATATCAAGTCTTTCAAGTTGTCAAGTCATATCACTCAAAGTGACAAGTGATTTGACGCTTGATGCGACTGATTGATTTAACGCTTGATGCGACTTGCGTTGCCGCACTCGAATTCGAAATACGAATGCGCTCGCAATAACAATCGGGCTCGGGTTCGCTAATTCCAAATTAACGATTTTTCCGTCGCGTCGTAATTAGATGATTACGCCTAGCGAATTCACTATTCACGTCGCTAACGAATTAATTCTAAATTAATTCGTTCGCCCGAATTAAAATCTAATTTTAATTCCGCGTCGAAATCTAATTTCGTTTAATATATCGAATATATTAATTTAATCGATTAATTCCAAATTAATCGTTATCTCTCTCTAGACGATATTTTATCCTAGATAAAATATCTCCGTAATTAATCCTAGATTAATTTTCTCTCTCTTCTATATAATCCCAGATTATTCAAGAGTGCGAGTTGTGCGTCATCGGTGGATTATCGGGAAGCGACCAATGAGATCTCCGGATAAGTTGGCAGTAAATACGGTCATCGGAGTATCCTAATCACGTACGTACCAAGTAATACGTTCTACCGATTTACGAGACAAGGTCGACTCCTAGCAAAGCACCAAGTCTACCCAATTCTCCGGACATATCCATTTAAGAATATTAAGATCTGTATCAAGCGTAGTATACTATTGTATTGTGTGTATCGGCCCAGTATCGGATAGTCACGTGCTAGGCCTGGGGCTGGATAAGTGTCTGCCCCGTACGAAGCACATGTCGGATGTCTGGTAACTAGTCTCTATAATCGGATATACATGACCTTGTCATAATATCCCGATGGCCGCGCAGCACTTAAGAGCACTAATAACGTATCCTGCGTGACATCATCTCCACTATGACTGGAGTGATACTTCCGTCTTGACATCACATCCAATACACTACGATTCTCAATATACCCAGCATTGGTGTACACATAACCGGTTAGAGTCCTAGACGACCTCAACTAAAGTATATTGATTGTCGTAAGCATTAGCGATGTAAGTCTCAGGTTAAGACTATACACACCTACCTTGATTTCGGCCTCCCATAGACACATAGTCATAATACCAATGGGATTCCGAGGGGTCTATCCAGAGCGAAGCTGTTCCCGTACCATCGGTGAAACACAACCTCCTATCGCACTTGCATAAGTATCCAATACTTATATATATGAGAACTATGCCTTTGTGCCCTCACAACGCGCACAAGTGCAATACTAGCCTATTCCGCATTATCGATGTCCAGTCTCGATAATACTCCGGCTATGGATATTTAATGATTAATCCTTCGTGGACTGATACTGTCTCATATCATTCTCAATCCAGGAACTAATTATAGGGACCTCTCTTCATTTATATATCTAAGGTGATCTAATCACAAATGATGAGAGTGCAATTTCCTTGTCACATAGTTAATTTGCTACAACAACACAATGATCTGTGCAAATAGTGACGCTATGGGTCATTTTGTCCAACACATCGATAGAGGCTTTTGCATATTTTCGTGTTCTAGGTTAATAAACCAATATATTACACAAATGTGAGATAACCACTTCATCTTTAAAAGATATTGGAAGGATTCACAACCCTAAATAGTTTAATAATATTGAATTTTCCTTTAATTTACATTTGCATTGTTTTATTTACTTGTCTTTAGTTTAAAATCACCATCCAATCAAAAAACCAATCTATTAGATACTTGTAAACATTTAGCTTCACAAATATTTAGCTTAGGTATTAAGTCCTCGTGGGATTGATACATTTTATACTACTTGAACGATACGTGCGCTTGCGTTACGTGAGTGAGTTCACCGATCAATGAAGAGTACGTATGTTTACTAGCCAAGTAGTAAGTTATGATTTCTAAGTCATGGTATATAAGGTCCAGTATGGTGATCACATCATCCTTTGATATACTGACAGCGTATGAGAGACATTCAGAAAGTAATGTGATATAGTTGATGAAGCTAGGTTGTTTATGAGCATGCATTCAGTTCAAAACTGGTGCCCTAGGAAATAACATGCAAATATAGCGACTTGTGGTTTCAATCCTAAAGGGGATTCGAGGATTAATCCTATTTAAATGGGGAGAAAATATACACCCCGATAATTCTGATGACTTATATGTTGTAGGTGACATTATACATGATATAAATCATGCTCAAGCATGTATGTACTAATGGAATTATATTATGGACCTTCGATAAATTCTTTGCAATCCCGATACGAAATTTATTTCCGGTTCTACTCCCTATAATCCTTAGTATTTGGACCATAACATTTTCATACGATCTCCGATTTTTACGAATTTTATATCTTCAGAAATCTAAGACCGAGACCTACAACTTTCGCGTTGGATATTTTTCCAAATTCGAATCAGAAATAAGTCAAAAACATAATTATAGTGGATGCTATAGTAAATTTCGAGAATGGCCTAGAATTGAGTGATGTGGCACAACCTTAGCCACTCATTTCATTACAAAAATCAGCCATTTTCCTATAACTAGGGGACTATTCATTCAAATCTCTTTCAAGCTAAAAAACGAGAGGAGCAAAGTGATCGGCGTAAACACACACGTATAACGCAAGAGTACGTATCGTTCAAGTAGTATAAAAAGTATCGATCCCACGAGGACCTAATACCTAATCTATTAATTTTATGAGGTCAAATGATTACTAATATCTAACAGGTTGATTGATTGATTTGAAATGGTTATGATTCTAAATTTAAAAATAAGTAAATAAAATTGCACAAAAGTAGGTTTAAGAAAATTCAATATTAAAAACTATTTAGGGTTGTGAATCTTTCTAATATCTTTTAAGAGATAAAGTGGTTATTTCATAGTTGTGTAATAAAACGGTTTACTAACCTGGAACACTAAATTATGCAAAAGCCTATGTCGATGGTCAGACGCAAATACCCAGTTTAACCCAATTGAACCATATGTCTATGCCAACCAAATTATCTGGATTCATTAAGTTTAAGTTCCAATTATGGCTACCCCCGCCCGACAGGTATATGTCTATCATGTAAGGAAATCTATTAAAGGGTTATTTATCCTCAAGGAAGATCGTGGGCTATTAAGTCTAAGGCTGAAACCTAAAATTCCTTTGTCAAGTTTATTTTAGATTTACCACATAAATCTTATTGGTGATCAGACAACAATAAGCATTAAGCTTAAGACTTAATAAGTAAACCTTTAAATTACCCAAACTATAAAATAACCCCTTATAAACCGGTGGTATTAGAATTCATCACAACCCCAGATAACTAACTTAGTTACTACACATAACTAGGGCTAGTAAAAACTTAAAAGTAAAAGACATGAAGTAAAAATGCTGAAAAGTAATTGCGGTAAAGTAAAAACTGAAAAGTAAATTACAATAAAATAAAATGCTAAGATAAAAAGATCAACTTTTACTATTTACTATTTAGATATCTCCCTTAATATAATATATTAACTTGTAATTATTTTACCAACCATCCATATAGGCGGTAACCTGATTAAGTCAAATTAAGTCCAACCAGCCATAAAGGCGGAACCAAAATAAACCTGCCATATAGGCGGTAAGAAAATTTAATTACCAACCGACCAATCTGGCGGTAGCCTTGATTAGTCAGGTTTAAACCAGATTAAAATGAATTACCAACCGACCAATATAGCGGTATCCTTTTTAAGTCAAATTTTAAATAGTGAATATATTATAATTAAGGGAGATTAATCTAAATAGCAATAGTAAAAGAATTACCTTTCACCCTAGCAGGGGGAAGTTACCTCCTCATAGTGAATAGTAAAAACTGTAAAAAGTAAAGAAATTAAATTACTAATATTACAAAACGTAATTAAAATTAATTACAAAACTAAAATTTAAAAGAAATTAGATAGAAAACTCTCTATTTACATCAGAGAAATTAGAGAGTAAGGTACATCTGAAACTCAAACCTCGAGCTCAATTTATAGGCGCGGATAGGCTCTGGGCGTCGCGATGCCAAAGGTTATAGCGTCGCGACACCGGTCTCTTTTGGCGTGGCATGCTGAGGGCTTGACACATAGCGATTCTGGATAAGGAGATAAGGTGACACGTGACAAGACGGCTGAGAGCTCAATGATTGCGACACGTGGCGGCTCGTGATTGGCTGATTTCATATTCTTATCTGCCACGTGTCAATTGCGGATAAGTGAGTCAATAATTGAGCTGACGTGGCGCTGACATGGCGACACGTGGCGATTGTGACTGTCGGCACCATAGAATGATGACACGTGGCACGCTGTGATTGGCTGATGATGACGTGGCGGTGACGTGGCACGTTGACTCGGTCAATTGGTGATGTGGATGATGACGTGGAGTGACAAGTGGAGTGACACGTGGTGATGGCGATTGACGGCACCGTAGGATGATGACACATGGCACGGCGCACGTTAGTAGATCGGCTGTAATGGTGACACGTGGCACGTCGCATGTTAGCAAAGTCAAACTTCTCAGATTCTGACTTGTGGACCCGACGCACGTTAGCATGGATCGTCGCACGTTAGGTGTCGCGACGCCAAAGGCTTGCGCGTCGCGACGTGAGAAATGACCATTTTGCCATTTTCGTCCGTTTTCACTATTTTGGCCCCAAATCACCTCCAGAAAGTCCTGAAACTTTATTTATCTACAAAATAACACAAAACACATCAAAATATTCACAAAACTCAAGAAACTATACAAAATATTATGTCAAATGAGTGGGAAATATTGATATAATTACCACTCATCACACCCCCAAACCTAACATTTTGCTAGTCCTCGAGCAAAACATAGAGTAAAATAACATAAACATCATTAAAATAAAATTTAACTAAGCCACTTTCGTAGGGATCACGGTTGTATTTAGCGTATGCAACAAGCCTTTAAACCCCTAGGTGTCCCAAGTGGACGAGTTGTAGTCTCGTAAGGGTTTACAGCAATGATACCCACAAACATTTTACAAAAGTAAAAAGGTAGTGAAACTAATGCACACAAAAGCAAAAAGACAAGCGAAAAGAGAATAAAGAAGTTAGTGACTAATCAGATGAAACTTCTACTCCAAGTTACTAATTTTTTGTTTCTTTCTAAATTACCGAATAAGTAAATTCTTCGATTATTTTTACCATTCTCCATATACACAGCCAACAAAATATTAATCAACTCATTTTTTCCCACAACAGTCACAAGTGCAGTTGATAAGAGAGTAATATTTGTGTCCTAAAGTTTTATCAGAATTCACACCTTTTTGTAGCAATGGAATAATTTTTCTGATTTTTTCTTTGATTTTTGATTTTTTTTTATTTATATACAATATCTTCCATCTATATAGCGAGTGTTGGGTCGGTGGCTCCCAAACCAGTTGGCTTTAGGGCACCATGTGTCAAGACACCCCTACGGACTTAATTACTCAGACTTCAGATATATATATTTTTGCAGCATCTTTGATCCATGTTGCGAGC
Source organism: Zanthoxylum bungeanum (assembly GCA_019454045.1). Taxonomy (NCBI): domain Eukaryota; kingdom Viridiplantae; phylum Streptophyta; class Magnoliopsida; order Sapindales; family Rutaceae; genus Zanthoxylum; species Zanthoxylum bungeanum. The sequence goes on from SKCR01030626.1 coordinate 63,892, forward strand.
TTTGGGCCAGTGACTCCCAAACCAGTTGGCTTTAGGGCACTAGGTGTTAAAACACCCCTACGGACTTAATAACACGGATCTCTGACTTTTTTTTTTACTCCATCACTTTTTGAGATGCTTCCTCCAATTAAATTATAGCACTGAATATTACAAACTTTTCAATTTTAGCTCATGTCTGTATGTTACTATGTATGTTGATAATACCTGCCAACTGAGCATATGAAGATCCATTTTAGTCAGTTTTATGGAGAATTCACAAATTAAATAATTTAAAAGTAAATAAACAAAAATTAACTTGTTCCGAAAAAATGGTTTGAGATACGTCTCAGGAGTGGGAACTCCTTACACATCTATCTCTTATCAATTTCACATTTTTAGTCAAAATAAAAACACAAAAACGCAAAATATTTTTGTAATTTTAGAAAAAAATTCAATTTTTTTTGTATTTTTCGAAAAATTTTGGACTAAAAATAAAAACAACACACAAACTAAAAAAAAGGTACTGATCAACTAATTCCCTCCCCCAACCTAAATGAGACATTGTCCCCAATGTCTTAAACAGTAGAAGAAGAGTTTAGAAGATAGTACATGGTTAGCTGAAATTCTACACGAAAAGTTAAATGTTAAGATCCAGATTAATCTGATGCCTCTTACCACGATCATCTTCGGACCAATTTATCTTTGAAAGGATCGGGTCAATTTGTGGTTCATAGGCTAAGATTTGGTCAATTAGATCCGGAGCAGTTCTGGCAGTGAAAATGAGTTCTTTTAAAGGTTTTGACACGAACCCATTTCTCCGAGCATCATCAAGAAACACACAAAGAAAATCATAAAATCCTTCAACGTTGTACAGTCCCAGCGGTTTCTGGTGTATGTTCAGGTTCGCCCAAAATAACACTGTAAAAATTTCCTCCAATGTACCCAAGCCACCTGGCAAAGCAATAAAAGTATCAGCACAATTAATCATTTCTACCAATCGTTCAGACAGACCTGGCACGATCAGTTCATCTCTGTTTGATGGTCCAATAAGATTTGCCTCCGCCAAGGGTTTTGGGATGATTCCCAAAACGTGACTGCCTTTTTCCTGTACGGCCTTTGAAACGATCACCATTAGTCCAAGATTGCCTCCGCCATATACTAAGTGCATATTCCTTGCAGCTAAGACTCGACCCAATTCATGTGCTGCTTCTACGTATTGTGGCTTAAACCAACACTAGTACCACAAAACACACAAATGTTTTCAACTCGTCTTCTTGAAGTGGCTTCCATGTTTTACTCTGGATGTCTTCAAAAGTGAAATGATGAGTTGAATTTATAACATCTGAAAAAGGGTGAGTAAAATAATAACACTAGTACCTGCCAAATGACAATTATTAGTTAAACAGTAAAATAATCGTGATAGTCAAAAAGGTCTGGATCGTGTCAGAGAAAATAAAGAAAATAACAAAACAAATTATAATTATTAGGAAAAGACAAAGAGATATAATATGTACAAGAAAAGTAGCGGCTTGATTAATGTCTATACGTCAGAGACAAGCTTCCCATCCAATTTTCTTATAAATTGGCAAACATGGTCTTTTTGAGTCAGATTCCTGAGACTTAACTATTGTCTTTCTTTTTGAAATTGTGTATGTAATTTGCGAATGGATATGTGAACATATTCACTGGGATGCGTCTCAAGAGTTGAAGATATATCATCTAAAGACTCCTTACTCAAGCCATCCCTAATGAATTTAATTTTATCTTCGCGATTATCAGACATCATTCCTAAATAACGACAACGAGTATTGCAATTCCAGCGTGCACATTTGTAACAAACACCCATTTGCTTAGCTCTATGTTTCTTTGCATAGGTGCTTATTCCAAAACCAGATAGATGTGAAATAAAAGATTCAGAAGACTCACCTGCCATTCGGACTCATGCTTCAATTACCCAACGAATATCATTAGGAACACCATGGATCGTTAGTAATCTCATCCATTCTAAGCGAGCTTTGTAGACTTTCATCAGAGAGTTTTGAGGGAGAGAATGAAATTGCTTGTGAAGTTTTGCGAGAACTTCTTCCATCCTGAAATGTCTTAATCAGTAAAAACTAAACACACAAAATTAAATCACACCAAATCACAATATATACACAAATTGCATGGGTTGCCTCCCTGCTAGCGCTAAGTTTAAAGTCGTCAGCTAGACGTGACTTCTCGATCGTTAGGCTGGATCAAAAAGTGTGACAATTTCTTTTTGTCGTTCAAACGATTCTCCCCAGTAGTGCTTGACACGCTGACTGTTAACCTTGAATGTTTCGTTGGAGTTGGGATCCAGTAACTCAACAGCTCCATATGGTAAAACCTGAGTGATCACAAATGGACCTGACCACCTTGATTTCAAATTTCCAGGGAAAATTTTCAACCGTGAATTGTACAACAACACTTGCTGCCTTGGTTCCAACTGTCTGTGCACTATTTTTCGATCATGCTATTTCTTGGTATTTTCTTTGTATAATCTGGTATTCTCATAAGCTTGTAAGCGAAATTCCTCCAATTCGTTGAGTTGGTGAAGTCGTTTCTCTCCTGCAGCTTGTGAATCAAGATTCAACTTCTTCAGTGCCCAATACGCCTTGTGTTCAAGCTCAACTGGCAGATGGCACGCTTTTCCAAACACCAATCGATATGGGGACATACCAATGGGTGTCTTGTAAGCTGTTCGGTAGGCCCATAATGCATCATCTAGTTTTGTAGATCAGTCTTTCCTTGTTGATCCAACAGTTCTCTCCAAGATTCTTTTGATTTCCCTGTTTGAAACTTCAACCTGTCCATTTGACTGTGGATGGTAAGCAGTGGCAACCTTGTGAGTAACTCCGTATTTGGATAGGAGTGCATCAAAGTATCTGTTACAGAAATATGAGCCACCATCACTGATAATTGCCCGAGGTGTTCCGAACCGAGTGCAAATATTCATTTTCAGGAATTTGATCACCACTTTTGAATCATTGGATGGTAGTGCAATTGCTTCAACCCATTTGGAGATGTAGTCTACAGTAACCAAGATGTACAGGTTTCCGAATGATGGAACAAAGGGTCCCATGAAATCTATACCCCACACATCGAATATCTCCACTTCCAGAATGTTTTGCAATGGTCTTTCATTTCTCCTTGAAATATTCCCCATTCTCTGGCACATGTCACATTGAAGAGCAAAAAGATAAGCATCTTTAAAAAGAGTGGGCCAGAACAAACCTGATTGTAGGACTTTGGCTACAGTTTTGTTTCCGCTGAAGTGTCCGCCATATGGTGATGAATGACAGTGCTGCAAAACACTGTTGACCTCCTCTTGTGGAACACACCATCTCAATAATTGATCAGCACATCATTTGAACAGGTACGGCTCATCCCACACATAGTGCTTGACTTCTTTGAAGAATTTCTTCCGTTGCTGAGTTGTCCATTCCAACGGCCATTTTCCTGACACAATGTAGTTGACATAGTCAGCATACCAAGGGGCATCTTGCTGTTTCATGGCAAACATCTGTTCATCTGAAAAAATTTCTTTGATTAACAGATCTTTGCCAGCTGTTTCTCCATTCTCGAGCCTTGATAGATGATCTACCACTTGGTTTTCTGTCCATTTCCTGTCTTTGATCTCCACGTCAAATTCTTACAGAAGAAGTATCCAACGAATCAATCTGGGTTTGGCATCTTTCTTCGTGATCAGATATTTGATTGCTGAATGATCTGTGTAGACCACCACTTTGGGACCCAGCAGATAGTAGCAGAATTTATCAAAAGCGCACACAACTGCGAGCAACTACTTTTCAGTGGTTGTGTAGTTGAGTTGAGCTTCATTCAAAGTTCTGCTGGAGTAGTAATTGGTGTGGAAAATCTTTGCTTTGCGTTGTCCCAAAACTGCACCTACAGCAAAATCACTAGCATCACACATTACTTCAAATGGAAGGGTCCAGTCTGGTGCTACAATGATGGGGGCAGAAATCAGCTTTTGTTTTAAGATCTCAAAAGCTTCCTGGCATTCTTTGGTGAAGTTGAAAGGCACATCCTTCTCCAGAAGATTGCACAGAGGTTTAGCAATCTTGGAAAAGTCTTTGATAAATCTCATGTAAAAACCTGCATGTCCGAGAAAGCTCTGAATCCCTTTGACAGATGTCGGCGGAGGTAGTTTTTCAATTGTTTCAATCTTTGCTTTGTCTACCTCGATTCCTTTTTGTGAGATCCGGTGTCCAAGAACAATGCCCTCATGTACCATGAAATGGCATTTCTCCCAATTGAGCACCAGGTTTGTATCTTCGCACCTTTGTAACACATGTTCCAAATTTTGCAAGCAGTAGTCAAAAGAATCTCCAAACACAGAAAAATCATCAATAAAAACCTCCATACTCTGCTCCAGCATGTCTGAGAAGATGACCATCATGCAACGCTGAAATGTAGAAGGGGCATTACATAATCCAAATGGCATTCTGCGGAAAGCAAAAGTATCATAGGGACATGTAAAGGTAGTTTTCTCATGGTCTTCTGGTGCGATGGAAATCTGATTGTACCCTGAATATCCGTCCAAAAAACAATAGAACTCATGTCCCGCCAGTCTGTCTAACATCTGGTCAATGAATGGTAGCAGAAAATGGTCATTTCGTGTTGATTTGTTCAACTTTCGGTAGTCCATACATACTCTCCATCCAGTCACCGTTCTGGTTGGGATTAGCTAGTTCTTTTCATTGGTAACCACAGTGATTCCTCCTTTCTTCGGCATACACTGCATAGGACTCACCCAAGTACTATCTAAGATGGGGTAAATGATGCCAGCATCCAACCATTTGATGATTTCTTTCTTTACGACCTCCTTCATGATTGGATTGAGTCTCCGTTGATGTTCCATTGTGGGTTTGTACTCATCATTCATCAGAATCTTGTGCATGCAAAATGATTGACTAATGCCTCGAATGTCTGCTATAGTCCAGCCAATGGCTCTTTTGTGCTCTTGTAATACTCTCAGTAACTTTTCTTCATGCTCCAATGTTAGTGAAGAAGAAATAATAACATGTAATTTAGAAGAGTTTCCAAGAAATGCATACCTGAGATGGCTCGGAAGTAACTTCAGCTCCAGTGTGGTGGTTCTTCAATCGAAGGCTTGATTCGATCTTTCTTTGGCAGTTCCAGGCTTTCCACTTGTGGTGTTGATTTGAATCGAAATGGTTTGTCAAGGTAGTTGATACATTCCAGGATTTCAGCATCTAGCTCGCTGTCAGTAATTTTGGTGATGCAAGCTTCAAGTGTATCTGTGGGATTTAGCTCAGTATACTGAACGATACTATCAACACCATCAACTCTGAAGCATTCTTCTTCCTTTTCATCGCTCGGGAATTTCATGGCTTTGAAAACATTGAAAGTAACTTCTTGGTCCTGAACTTTCATGGTTAGTTCTCTTTTTTTTACATCAATCACAGTTCGTCCTGTCGCCAAGAATGGTCTTCCAAGGATGATATGCACATCTTTGTCTTCTTCCATGTCAAGGATAATGAAATCTGCTGGAAGAATGAGTTTGTCGACTTTGACCAGCACATCTTCAACAACACCTCTTTGAAATGCAAGTGTTCGATCAACAAGTTGTAATGAGACTGAGGTAGGCATTGCTTCTCCAATTTACAGTTTCCTGTAAATAGAAAAAGGCATCAAATTAACACTTGCACCTAAGTCACATAAAGCCTTATCGATATAGTGTTCTCCAATGGTGAATGGGACAGTGAAACTGCCAGGATCTTTCAACTTCGAGGGAAGTTTCCTCTGAATAATGGCACTGCATTCTTCCATCAATGCTACTGTCTTGTAGTCTCCCAATCTCCGTTTTCGTGAAAGAATATATTTCATGAATTTAACATAGCTGGGCATTTCTTCCAACACTTCTGCGAATGGGATGTTGATGTGAAGCTTTTTGAACACCTCCAGGAATCGAGCAAACTGCTTGTCCAGTTTGTTTTTCTGAAGTCGTTGTGGAAAAGGTGGAGGTGGAGTGATTCTTTCTGATTCTTTTTCCTTTGCTTCTTTTTCCTCCACATGTTGCTTTGTTTCTTTTGAAACTTCCTCAATTGTTGCCTTGATTCCAACATCTTTGTTGATTTCAGTAACGCTTTTCAAAGTAATGGCTTGACATTGCTCCTTCCCTCGGTTCCTTGGATTTGGTTCTGTGTTGGTGGGAAGATTACCTGGCGGTCTGTAACTTTGTGCATTGGCCAGTTGTTTGATTTGATTCTCCAGTGCTTTGATGGAAGAAGATTGGCTCTGAAAGATAGCATCATATGCTGCTTATTGCTTTTTGAACATCTCTGCAATCCATTCTTTCATTTCTGGTTCTTTTTCATGTTCCTGGCCTTTGTTCTGTTGTTGAAATCCTGGTGGTGGATAGTTGTTTTGTCCTAAATTGTTACTCCATGAAAAATTGGGATGATTCCTCCACCCTGGGTTGTAGGTGTTGGAATATGGATTGTTCCCCTGTCTGTTAAAATTATTGACATAATTCACCGTCTCTTCAAGTTGGTTTGGTTCTGGTGCTCCTCCATATGGTGAACTTGTGGATCCAGTGCTGAGAGTCTCCATGAATTTGCATATCTGATCTAGCTTGGCGTTGACTGCTGTATTGGCTCCACGTTCATAAATTCCTGTAATTCTTTGGATCATGCTCCTTTCTGTTGGCCATAAGGAATTGTTGTTAGCCATTTCTTCGATTAGGTCCCAGGCTTGATCTTCTCCTTTTGCCATTAAAGCTCCTCCAGCAGCAGCATCGATTGTAGTTCTCATCAGTCCAGAAAGTCCATTATAGAAGGTTTGGACTTGAAGCCATTTTGGAATCTCATGGTGAGGACATTTCCGAAGTAAATCTTTGTACCTTTCCCAAGCTTCGTAGAGAGTTTCTGAGTCTTGTTGCATAAAGGATGTGATGTCATTCCTCAGCTTTCCAGTTCTGGCTGGTGGAAAGTACTTTGCAAGATATTTGGTGGCTAAAGTGTTCCAAGTTGTGATGGAACCTGCTGGTAGTGAATGTAGCCAAGCTTTAGCTCTGTCCTTCAAGGAGTATAGGAAAATACGCAGTTTCATTGCTTCTTCAGCTTCTCGGTTGTAATTGAAAGTGCCGCAAACTTCCAGGAAGTTACTGATGTGGGCATTAGGATCTTCAGTTGCATTCCCCCCAAACTGAACTGACTGCTGAATCATCTGAATGCATGTTTTGATGTCACCTGCATTTGCTGGTAAGGGAAGAAGTACAATACATGAAATGAGTCTGTCAACCAACGGAATGGTTCTGTCTCGAATGGGAATTGATGGTGCAACCTCCAAAGGTCAGGTTCCATGTTGACTAAAGCTTCTTGGCCTTCTCGCATTTCCCTTCTCAACTGTCTGATGGTTCTTTCAATTTTCGGGTCAAGCGGTCGGAGTTCAAAGCTTCTGGTTCGTCTCATGAAGTTTCTAAGAACCTGAAACAAAAGAAAACAAAAATTATAAGTAAAAAGAATTTAAATACAAGTAAATGTATCTAACCTCTAAACTAATAGTGAAAGATAAATAAGTCCCCGGCAACGGCGCCAAAAACTTGACCGGCGTAAACACACACGTATAACGCAAGCGTACGTATCGTTCAAGTAGTATAAAAAGTATCGATCCCACGAGGACTTAATACATAATCTATTAATTTTATGAGGTCAAATGATTACTAGTATCTAACAGGTTGATTGATTGATTTGAAATGGTGATGATTCTAAATTTAAAAAAAAGTAAATAAAATTGCACAAAAGTAGGTTTAAGAAAATTCAATATTAAAAACTATCTAGGGTTGTGAATCTTTCTAATATCTTTTAAAAGATGAAGTGGTTATTTCATGGTTGTGTAATAAATCGGTTTACTAACCTGGAACACTAAATTATGCAAAAGCCTATGTCGATGGTTAGACGCAAATACCCAGTTTAACCCAATTGAACCATATGTATATGCCAACCAAATTATCTGGATTCATTAAGTTTAAGTTCCAATTATGGCTACCCCCGCCCGACAGGTATATGTCTATCATGTAAGGAAATCTATTAAAGGGTTATCTATCCTCAAGGAAGATCGTGGGCGATTAAGTCTAAGGCTGAAACCTAAAATTCCTTTGTCAAGTTTATTTTAGATTTACCACATCAATCTTATTGGTGATCAGACAACAAGAAGCATTAAGCTTAAGACTTAATAAGTAAACCTTTAAATTACCCAAACTATAAAATAACCCCTTATAAACCGGTGATATTAGAATTCATCACAACCCCAGATAACTAACTTAGTTACGACACATAACTAGGGCTAGTAAAAACTTAAAAGTAAAAGACATGAAGTAAAAATGCTGAAAAGTAATTGCGGTAAAGTAAAAACTGAAAAGTAAATTATATAAAATAAAATGCTAAGATAAAAGGATCAACTTTTACTATTTACTATTTAGATATCTCCCTTAATATAATATATTAACTTGTAATTATTTTACCAACCGTCCATATAGGCGGTAACCTGATTAAGTCAAATTAAGTCCAACCAGCCATAAAGGCGGAACCAAAATAAACCTGCCATATAGGCGGTAAGAAAATTTAATTACCAACCAACCAATCTGGTGGTATCCTTGATTAGTCAGGTTTAAACCAGATTAAAATGAATTACCAACCGACCAATATAGCGGTATCATTTTTAAGTCAAATTTTAAATAGTGAATATATTATAATTAAGGGAGATTAATCTAAATAGCAATAATAAAAGAATTACCTTTCACCCTAGCAGGGGGAAGTTACCTCCTCATGGTGAACAGTAAAAACTGTAAAAAGTAAAGAAATTAAATTAATCTTATTACAGAACGTAATTAAAATTAATTACAAAACTAAAATTTAAAAGAAATTAGATAGAAAACTCTCTATTTACATCAGAGAAATTAGAGAGGAAGGAACATCTGAAACTGAAACCTCGAGCTCAATTTATAGGCGCGGATAGGCTCTGGGCGTCGCGATGCCAAAGGTTATAGTGTCACGACACCGGTCTCTTTTGGCGTGGCATGCTGAGGGCTTGACACGTAGCGATTCTGGATAAGGAGATAATGCGACATGTGGCAAGGCGGCTGAGAGCTCAATGATTGCGACACATGGCGGCTCGTGATTGGCTAATTTCATATTCTTATCTGCCACATGTCAATTGCAGATAAGTGAGTCAATAATTGAGCTGACGTGGCGCTGACGTGGTGACACGTGGCGATTGTGATTGTCGGCACCATAGAATGATGACACGTGGCACACTGTGATTGGCTGATGATGACGTGGCGATGACATGGCACGTTGACTCGGTCAACTGGTGATGTGGACGATGACGTGGAGTGACACATGGCGACACGTGGTGATGGCGATTGACGGCACCGTAGGATGATGACACGTGGCACGGCGCACGTTAGTAGATCGGTTGTGATGGTGACATGTGGCACAACGCATGTTAGCAAAGTCAAAATTCTCAGATTCTGACTTGTGGACCCGGTGCACGTTAGCATGGATCGGCGAAGGTTAGGCGTCGCGACGCCAAAGGCTTGCGCGTCGCGACGCGAGAAATGACCATTTTGCCCTTTTCGTGTTTTCACTGTTTTGGCCCCAAATCACCTCCAGAAAGTCCTGAAACTTTATTTATCTACAAAATAACACAAAACACATCAAAATATTCACAAAACCCAAGAAACTATACAAAATATTATGTCAAATGAGTGGGGAATAGTGATATAATTACCACTCATCACAAAGACAAGAATAAAGGATCTCATGTTTCCTCTCTTCCTTTTATCTTCATTTTTCAAGTCATTCTTGATTCATCCAATCATATTTCCAAGCATGGTAAGCTTCATTTCTCTTTTCATCCTCTCATTTTTTAGTTTTGGGCAAAGAAAATGAAGCCCCAAATTCACATCATGCATACCTTAGGGATTAGATTTGTTTAATTGGCCTTGATGGTATTGTTAACATGCATTTTGAGAAGTGTCTTGATAGTATTAGCATGGAATGAAGTCTTTATGTGTATGAATGTGTTGGGGGAAATTATACTTTGTGTTGGGTGATGTTTTAGACATGTTGTAGTTAGTGAACTGCTCATGTGAAGGTGTTACTTTGTTGGTAGTGTTGGAATTGATTTGGGCTGTGATAATGGAGAACTGGTATTTGGCCCTGAGATCGGGTTAGCGTCGCGACGCTGAACATGAAAATACCCTCTACCTCGGGTCGGTCGTATGGAAGACTCGGGTCAGTCGAGTGGAAGACTCGGTTGGTCGTGTGGAAAACTCGGGTCGGTCATGTGAAAGACTCAGGTCGGTCGAGTGGAAGACTCGGGTCATTCGTGTGGAAGACTCGAGTCGGTCGTGTGGAAGACTCAGGTTGGTCATGTGGAAGACTCGAGTCAGTCGTGTGGAAGCCACGGGTCGGTCGTGTGGAAGTCGCGACCCTCAGCACCTGGCGTCGCGACGCAGAACATGAAATGCTCTCTGTTTCAGTCTGATCGTATGAGCGTCGCGACGCGCAAGACTTGGAATCGTGACGCGCAGCAAGACGAGTTTCATTCTATTTCAGTTTCACCCTATGATGTTATAGTCTGTTGGCACGTTGGCTATCCCGAAACGTATGCAATATGCATGAGCATCCACTACATCTATGACCATGATTAGATTTTAGTTTATATATGCTAATCATACTCGTATATAAGACAGACTAGTTTTTCCACAAGGACCTCTTCAGTTGCATCCAGGATCATTGGAAATAGTTATCAATTTGTGATTGGATACTTTATTTTATGTTTTCTTGACTTATAATTTAAAATGTTACAAGTTTTGAAGTTTTATTTGTTTTGAGGTTTTAAATTGATAAAGAATATGCATAATGATTAAATATTTTCGTCTCAGCGTTTGTTTAATATTTTTATGATTTCTGAATTATCTATATATTTCCGCTGAGATGCTCGATTGATGATATGTTTCCGTCTCGATGCTTGTTGCATGTTCTTATGTTTTTATGACTCGTCATATATTTCCATCGGGGTGCTTGTTTAGGGTCTCATCCATCAGAAATGGATTGACCCGCTACCTTATCGATAAGGGATCGTCCGTTCCTCGCTCAGTCTTTGCGCGCGACTTAGGCATTGAGCGCTTGATATGTTTTTGATAATACATGCATGAAAAATGATTTATGGACATGTTTTAGAATTTTTCTTATGGTTTTGTTATTTTTAGTATCCACTCACCATGTCGTTCAAATGATCTGGCCCCCCAGCACCACAGTTTGTTTTGCAGGTAGCTTTATCTGGTGAGTCATAGCCGAACAGGAGCCTGAGATCGAGGAATTGAATTACTGCAGTCACTAGAGTATGGATCTATCATGCTAAGTTTATTGTCCGTATCTAGATAAAATACTTGTATGTCAGTTTGAGTCAAGTCTGAATATATATGATGTTATTTAAATGAAATATAAGTATTTATTTAAAGTCAGTAAGTGGTTCATATAGCACTAATTGGCTCATGAATTGGTTTAATAAATATCTGTTATAGTAACTTAATCTAGATTGTTAGAAATGATCAAAGGCTCAGGGTGGTGGTGAGAATCCATCATCTGCCGGTAACATCTCCGCATTGGGGATGTTACAGATAGGCAAACCCTCATAAACTAACAATTGTTCTCAATTTCATTTTACTTGTCTGTCAACTTCAGTCCACGATCCCCTAACATATAATTGCATTAACTACTTGCGACAAAACATCCAATTATTTCTTCATTTGTTACTTTGAACATTTTACAAATTAATCAGCAATTTTTCCATTCATTTGGGAGGGATTGCTTCCCTAATTGCATAATTATATAATTTTTAAAATAAAAAGAAAACACAAGCAAAAAGAAAATCTTGTTAGTAATCAACATAATGGAATTATTTGGGGACGTAAGAATAAGGGCAAAGACAAATAATAAGCCTCCATCCACTGTCCATTTGGTGTGATTTCCATGATGATCTTCTTCAACATTCTTATAGGACCAGCCATGACCTCCCATTGAACCATCGGCCTTGACCCAAGGCAGAACCGTCGCCGCTTGTTGCCCAGTCGAATGATGCCAGCCCTACGCCGCCTCCACCGCCTACGTGCACCACCACCACTACGACACCACCCGACTAGCACGGAAGAATTTGAGAACAGTGATACACTTAAAGCACTTCTCTTCAACATTTTTGTGCTAGTGTTTGATAATTTGATTGTTAAATTCTTATATAGTGGGCTTAAAGTTTGGTTCGTGACGTTATAATCATGATGGTCATTATGGCTGCAATTATACCAATAGTAATAATTATGCTTAAGGCCTGATGCTAGTGTATTATAAAATACTGCTCTTCATTTTTTATGTTTTTTTTTTTAACTTTAGGCTTGTGGTTGTAATGATTAAGAGTGATTAGCTTCTTTTAAACTATAAAGATGTTAAAGTAGTCGGTGATGAGATGTATCGATCGTCAAAGAATCCCATTAATCAATGTTGCACATTTGCACTAGCACTCTAGCAATAGGGTGTTTACGTTTGTTATCTTTTAAAAAAAAAAATTGAATTATTATAATTTACATCTATTAATATTTTAGACATGCATATTAGAGTATTGTCCAAAAATTTATCTAAACTTAACTCGGAATTCTTTATCACTTTTCTTCGAGTATAATACTATAATTTATCCTCAAAAACTTTGTTTTAAAATTTCATAGTGATGAAAAAAAATCTATCTATAGCTTCTGGTATCTTAAAAAAAATCTCTAAAAAAAGTTGAAAAACTAAAGGGTAATGATACACTCACACACATTTTTATTTAAAGTTTTACCAATTCTCTCACTGTAGCTACAGTGATTTATTGTATATCATTGTGGCTACAGTAAAAGAGTTTGTAAAACTTTAAATAAAAATGTAGGTGAGTGTATCATTTTTTAAAACTAAAACCCAAGATATTTGCTTTCCTTATCACCGGCCACATTACTTTTGTCGTACCTATCCTCTCTCTCTCTCTCACTCTTCACTTCTCTTTTTCTCCTGCTCTCTTCTCTCTTCTTCTCCGTTTTCCCTTTCATTTTCTTTTCCTCTGTTTTTTGTCTTTTCTCTTCTGGTTTTAAAATTTTATTTTGTTTTTGTTTTGTTTTGATTACCTCAGATCTTTAATATGTGATTCCAAATTTATTAAATCTAACCATATCTCTTATTGGTAGAGTATTTTGACTTTATTTTTCCTGTTTTTATACGGATAAGGGTTTTTACATCATTGTTGGTTCAAATGGTAAATCTAATATTGGAGGTGGAGTTTGTGAACGGTAGAGTTCTACAAGTATTCCCAAGATATTACAGTTCAAATAGATTTATCAATTTTTTCTTATAATACACTGTATATATGTTAGATGTAAAAGTCTTATATTGTATTTAAGGTATTATGCTATTCATCTTTCAAGATTAGGTGTCACACTCGTCCCCTTAGGTAGGGTTAGGGTGAGACGGAGACGTGAAATGTGAAACGGACATAGTTTCCCATGAAAATGGACTAATCCTCCAAATACAAAGAAAAATCTAATCTAAAAAAAAAATATTCTCATATAAATAGGATCTCTATGATCCAACTCAAAATGATTATCCATAATAAAATGTAAATACTTTCAGCATCAAATAAAGGCTCAGTGCCTATAACTAAATAACAATCCCCACAAGGTAAACACATATAGAACCATAATCTCAAAAACATAATAAAGACACACTACTGTTGGCACAACCTTTCTCTACGGGCAGGAAATTGATGAAGAAATAGCAGATGACAAAAAAAATGATCTACTAATCTGCTTAACCTGTAAAATTAAGAAATGGGTAAGCTCACACTTAGTGCAATGGATCACAACTTAGTGCCGTTGATAAACAAGTAACAAGGCGGATCAGATAAGTCTTTCATATTATAAATAAATACATAAAGTTGTAAATCGATATATCAAATATTTACTTGAAATCATAAATCTCATTTCTCATAAATCTCATTCTGCAAAAGAATACTATGTAAAATAAATTTGTTCATTCATCTATATGCACACTCTTGACAACACGGCAAAACTGACAATATAGGGCATCCCCATGGAAATAACTAGCATCCGGAACAAAACTGGCAACATGAGGCCTCGTCTCACGGTAAATAATCTGGCACGTATAAGTACACGGAGTGCATCTGACTGGCGTAATCACACGCATATAACGCAAGCGCACGTATCGTTCAAGTAGTATAAAAATATCGATCCCATGAGGACTTAATTCTTATTGTTGTTATTAATTGTTGATACTATTTATTTACCAGTATCTAATTAAGGGAGAAGATAATGATTGTTTGATTGGTTGGTTGAATGTGGATTTACTGAATAAATAAATAAATAAAATACCTAAAAGAAAATACTAATGAAAATAAACAAAAGACTCAAATATCTTGGGCTGTGACTTGACACAATATTATTCTAATGATGAATTGATTATCTTATATATGTGTAATAAATTAGTTTGCTAACCTGGAACACGAAGATATGTAAAAGCCTAGCTCTGTCGATGGTCAGATGCAAACACCCAAATAACCCAATTAATCATATGTCTATGTTAATCAAGTTACATGAATTCATTAAGTTCAAGTTCCACTAATGGCTACCCCCGCCCGACAGGTATATGTCTATCCTGTAAGGAAATCTATTAAAAGGTTATCTATCCTCAAGGAAGATCGTGGGCTATTGAATCTAAAGTCGAAACCTAAAATCCATTCGTCAAGTTCATTTTAAGTTTACCACATCAATCTTATTGGTGATCAGGAAACAAGAAGCATTAAGCTTAAGATTCAATAAACAAACTAAAGAATTACCCATTATATAATTAAATCAATTATTAAGCATGTGAATATTGTGTTTTATCACTTCCCTAGAATAAAAATAAAATGTTGGGGTTAGGGGATCCACCCTTACTATTTCTAATTTAGAAATCTCCCTTATTATAATATACAAATTATCAGTGATATTACCAACCGACCATATAGGTGGTATCTTGATTAAGTCAGATTTTCAATTAATTCCAACCTACCATAAAAGCGGTGTTAGTATTTATCCATAAACCAGTCATATAGGCGGTAATCATCTGTCACCTAAAGACCGGCCATATAGGCGGTGTCACATTATGTCAAATAAATAAAACCAGCCATTAAGGCGGTAATCCTTTAATTTAAATTATAATTTCCATATTATAATTAAGGGAGATTGATCTAAACTAAAATAATAAAAGATTCATCATTCCCCCAGCGGAAATCTAACTACAAAACATAAAAGAAAAGAAAAGAATAGAAACTACTACTATTACTGAAAATAAAAATACATAATTTAAATTATAAAAAATAAACAAACAAGATGCAATCTCTAAATTCCTTACAAAAACCTAAGGAAATCATGAGATTTACAAATGAAATGGCTTGGTATTTATAGGAAAATCTAAAGGCTTCCACTAATTTCTCTACCAATTGTTCCACCAAACATGGCACCAAACATGGCATCAAACATGCACCAACCATGGCACCAAATATGTGTTGGGGTTGGTGCTCAGAGCGTCAATTCCCGGTTGTATTTCTTTATGAATACTACTGTAAAACATTATTATTATGAATAATATATGCAGTTTCTATAATATAATGTATCTTTTAATATGGTAAAGACGTAATGAACTTAGAATGACTAGTCATGGTGCTGTTGCAAAAGCGTCGCAACTGACATTGAGTAGTATCATGACGTTGTCATTCTCAGACAGTTCCTGGTCAAGGTTTACACTACTTGGTCAGTATAGTAAACCCGTTGAGACCGGTACATGTCGTATACTGGAATATATGATTCCAATGGTTTCTCAATGAACCATAAGTCTTGGAGACTAGTATAGACGTGTAGGTGTTTATAGCGGATAAACACTGAACGACTCACCGAAGATTCTTAATAGATGGTATACCAACGTCAATAAGAATCTTATCGGGTTGAGTAGCACTTGTGATTCTTCGACTTGAGATACCACTGTGGGCGCATGAGACATCTTCCACACTTAGATGGCAGTCACGTCACCGATCTATTTAGATCAGACCTCCGCCTGTTCGTTGGGTATGGATATATTCTCAGGGTGTTCTGTGTGTATCGAGATAGGATCCGTCAGTTCTGTGTATCAGAGCATAGGTAGTCCATATGATTAGCAATCAGATAAAAACCATGGGCCCGTGGTACAATTTAGAAGTTAGTTCTAAATGTTCTTTTTGAGATTGCTAATAGAATAGTCGACTGGACAATCCCTATAGAGATTTGATGTTTACATCTATATCTCTGGGATTTATCCGGATACCTGTGATGAAGGAATTATACATTTGCCATGACCTCGACCTGTATGATTCAGCGAGATTATATGTGATCGTCATAATTTACGGGTGGATAAATTATGGACACGAAATTGGATTTCGTGACAGATATGCCTGAATCTAGAGAGTCTCACTAATGAAACATACTCGTAGAGCACTAGGTCAACATTTATAAATAATATTGTCTATTTATAAAGTCGTTTAAATGTTAAACGCAAAATACATGTGTAGGGACCCGATAGTCATTTCCTTAATTTTGTGTATTTGCATTTAATGCTTGATTAATTCAAATACACATTAATTAATTGTCAAAATGAGATATTTGACTAATATCATAAATATGTATATGTATTTGATATTTAATGTAAATATAATACATATATTTAATATATTTGTATTTAAATAATTATTTGTTAAATGATTAAATTAATTAAAATATAAATATTTTAAAGTTAAGATATTTATTTTAATGACTTGAGTTGCTTTTGTTGACTTACTTTAATTCATTAAATGGTTTGATGATTAAAAATGCAAGTTGATAAAAGGCTTTAAATGAAACAAAATTGAAAATACCATGATATTTTCCTATGCTTGAAATTCGGCCAAGGCAAGATGTGTGCAAGTATATATTGTTTTGTTTCATTTAGGTTTTTTTAACCTAATACATTTTATCAAAAACTCCATTGAAGAAAGAAAAAGAAGCTTGAGAGAAAGAAAGGCAAAAACCAAGAATAGCTTGGAATTTAGTAAGTATTTCCAACCTTCCATTAGAGAGAAAAATGTTCCTCTTGTTGTGGGCTTCACCTTGTGATGTTCTTGTGTTTTTCTATTATTTATTCTTTGTATTTTTGATGGATGAAAGTTTGATAAAAAGGTTGAGCATGTATAAAGTTGATAGGATGTTGCTAATAAGCTAGTTAGCATTCTTTTCATGGTTTTAGAACCTTGTTGCCATTCTAGAGTTGTTGACCCACTCTTAAATGACCTAGATTTGTTCTATAGTTTTTTCATTGTGGTGAGGCTTGATTGTAATGAAAGAAACATGATTGAAGTATTGGATTTTGTTAATTTGGTGTAATTTGTCCAATTTGAAAAAAAATTGAAAAATTAGGGTTTAAGACCACTTCCAAATTTGGGACTTTTCATTTATATGGTGTATTTGGATGTGTATATGATACATATTAAATCTTATATTGATTGGATTTCATTTGCATGTGTTTTGAACAATGGAAGTGCAAAATGCACAATATTTCCCTTAATAAGGCTCTCGGCCTTGGTGGCTAAAATTGGGATTTAAGTTGCAAATTGTATTTTGACATTTGGGATATGTTAAATTCATATTAGTAATGATTTAAAATCATTCAAAATTGTTTTGAACAATTTCGGACTAAAATGAACAAAATGCAAAGTATAGGGCAATTCGGTAATTACACAAAAATTTGATTTCTTGTATAATATTTCATAATTTGATAATTGGATAATTAAATAAATAAGTTTATTTAATTGATCCGAGAAAAAGTTTTGAAATCGAAAAATTTTGATTTTCCACTATTCCGCTGTGTTACCGGATTTCCACTATAAAACCCCTACAATATGGCACCAAATCCTCCACCAAACATGCAAACATGTTTGGTGGAAGTTTGACAATTTTTATTTTTTATTTTTATTTTTTATTTTTTTGCTTTGAAAATGACTTTAATAATTACATATAACACACTTTCGGATATTTCATCAATTTCGGTCATGATATCTTCCGAATTCGAAATTATTTTGTTCTTGAAAGTTGTAGATCTTTAAGTCTTCTTTAATCTGAAACTTGAATCACCTCAATCCGATATCGGCGTAAAAATTTATGGTAAAATACGACAATTGCGTAAAGTTGGAATTTTCGAAATTGTATTTCGCCATTTCAAGTTTCCAATCTCCAAAATCAAAATGTCAAGTCCCGTTTTTGCCCTTGTTTGTTCCACATTTCGTCCTAAATGATTCCATTGAGTCACAATTTATTTTTATCTGCAAAATAAACTAAAACACTTCAAAAAGTTCATCAAACCCGAGAAACTAAACAAAATATTAGGTAAAATGGGCGGTAAATAGTGATATATTTTCCGCTCATCAGCATCCTAGCATAAAAACCATTTCTAAAATACATGCTCATATATCTCAAAATCATGCAAATTCCTCATATATCACAAACTCTTGATTTCAACATAATCAATATTCTATCCATACTTTATAGAAAAATATAAACTTTCTAAAAACTAAATCATTTAATGCATTATCTTGAAAAATAATTTAAGAAAACAAACATATTATATACTTTGGAAAACATCAATGTTACAAGCTTATCCACGCACCTGGTGAGCTGACTATAGAGAAATGAAACTATGCAGGAGAACTGTCCATGTCAACGATATCACGATCACCAAAAGAGACAAAAGAATTACGATAAGGAATATAATCCTAACTTGAATAGATGAAAGAATATGTAAGAAACGTGACTCGGTCGCTCTCGTAATCTTAACGAAATTTCGGTAAAGTTCCATCTATTATACAGACTTCCGTTATACAATCTATAATCATCAAACTTACATCCATATTCGTTTCACAACATACGGATCTGTAATTTAAATCAACATCACTAGCCCAATGGTCGGGAAAGCACGGAGGGAGACTCGGGACGTCGGAGGGAACTTATTGTCCGATGCGTGAGAGCCACGCGCCTCCTTTCTTGACCCCGTATGGTCCTCACGCGCCACTGCGCAAGGCACGCGTGAGAGCCACGCACAGGCCGGAATCTAGATTTTCCGGTGGCCGAATTTGTGCCTTCCCCTCTCGGTTCCAATGTCACTGACGGTTTGTCAATCGGAGTTCCGAAACAACGGAAAATCAAGAAAAACCATACAAAGTTCCTTACCAAAAAATCTACGAAAATATGAAGTTTCCCGAGATGAAACCATCTCCAAAATAATCCTCTCGTTGAAATATACGTTCTCCCTAAAGACTCGATCGAGATCGGCTCCGGATCTAACAGATCAGGGCTAAATCTCTCTCTTTTTTTCTCTCTTTTTCAGTTTCTTTCTTTCTATCCCCTCTGTTTCTCACGAAAAAGGCTACTAGAGGAAGAGAAAATGATGCAAAAACTTTTATACTACATGGCAAATATCATTTGCCACCCCTCAACTTGTCCATTTAATCATTTTTAATTCAAACTTAGCAATTCCAATAATTAAGTCCTTAAATTTCCAACACACCCTAATTAATAAATTAAATATGGGAAAAATAAATTTGGGATGTTATATTAGATGTGAATATGATTTCCAATCGGTTATATAAAATACATAATACGTCGATTTTGTTGTTGTATTTAGGCTTTATCCTAACAAAATTTGAGTTTTAGGTTTCCCAAATATTATATGTGAACTTAAATAATCTTGTATTTGCAATATTTGTGGTGATGTACATCATTAGTATTCTTCAACTTTAATTTTAATGCAACCTATCATGAATTTCAAAAAAAAAAAATATAATAGTATATGTTAGTTCCATATTTGTTGGCAATGTCCATAACAAAATAAGTTCAATTGAGTTGTAATGAGACTTTAAAATCTCGATGCAATTTGACAAGTAATTGGAGGACATCAGATGAAGTTGTCAGGGTTTGCATTCGTCGTACGTTCTTATTTGGGTTCGAACGCTTTGTATCCGTGGTTTGTTTGAGTGGACGTTTGAACAAAAACTTCCAGAGGCTTCATATTCGAGGTACGTTCGAGTCAAGTTTGAACTAAATTATCCAGAGGCTTCACGTTCGTTGTGCGTTTGAACGGTTTTGCGGAACTGTTTACGTTCGTCACGCGTTCTTGTGGCATTCGAACGGCTGTGAGTTATTTTGGACGCGTTTTTGAGCCAGTTTTGCACAAGGACAAGCCTATCTTTGCCCTACTTATATAAACAAACACTTCGCCACTTTACCCATGTGACAATTTAGAGAGTCTACATACACTCTGTTTCTTCTTTTTTGATTTTTATCTTGTCTTCTTTGTCTTAGTGATATTGATCTTTGATTGACTATCAACACAGAAACATAACTCTAACCCAATTTACTAAGCCTTCAGAGTTCTTTAGGAGGAAAATTGATAGTCGGATTTCCGGCATTGTGAGTTCGCATGGATGATCCACGTAGAGACTTTAGAAGTTTTGAAGAAGACTGCTTGGTGCGGGCTCGGTGAGAGAATTAAAAATGTTTAACTTTATATATATATATATTATAGATAATCTGATAAAGAATATAATTATAATTATAAGAACAACATAAACCTGAAAAAAAATTATTTTTAATAAAGACGACAAGTTATTCAAATTTTACAAGATTCATTATGATATTTGAATAATATCACAGATAATCTGGTAAAGAATATAATCAAATAACAACATAAATCAAGAAAAAAAATAATGTTTGTTGAAGGATATGATTTACTCAAATTTAAAAAAATCATTTACAAGTAACCAGTTATTAATATTTCATCATATTGTAATTTAATAATTTTTTTTTTTTGGTTGGTTTCTCCTATTCATTTTAAGAGGGGTATTAGAGTTTCCTAAAAACTCATTCCAATTTACAGAATTTAGGTTATATTTTCTATTCTGCAAATTAGTTATTAAAGAAGTGTCATATTTTGATCTTTCTCATTGAACTTCATTAATTTTTTATTTGTTAATTTTTCAATAAATTTGGTTATGTGGAGAGATGTATTAAATCAGCCTTTATTTTTGGGATTGGAATAATAGTAATAATATTATCCTTTATACTACACTGGGTCGGAGCTGGATGGCGGAACGAATTCAAGAACTAAACTATTCTCATATAACAAATTTATTTATTTTTAATCCTTGCATTATGTTGATGGGGATTTCTGCAACTAAGATATTCAAATAGTTCGGCAATGGCAAAGAATGAACTTCCATTTTTTGGAGAATCAGACGGCCAGATGTATAGGTCAGTTCTCAGGCAGTACGAGAATCTGAGCACCCCTTCCTCGGATCTGGCACAGATTTCATGGGCCGAAAACATCAGAACCGAGGCCGATCACTTAGGACCGGCGGCTCGGTTTGAAATATCTTACCTCTTGGAACGGGTTGATGAGTTTGGATATTTCGGGTCAGGACGGGAACAGTTTGGGAAGCTCGGCAGGTCAATTTGGCCGACCTCTTGAAGACCGACGTGGGTTCAGAATAGTTGGATTTTCCCCTCCAAAATCAACTTTCACATTCGAAATCTAACAGGCTGTCATCATTAATGAAAATGTGTGACAATGTACTTTTACGGCGTGATGTGACAGGAAATCAGAGGGTAGGTTTTGCTTTCAGGGATGGCAGATTGGGGAAGAGAACTTGTCAAATCACCAAAATTCACAGACCTGCAGTGCTGACGTCACAAAGATATGGGAACAGTATTGTATATCCATTAGTATATAAGGGGAGGGTGATCTCATTTGTAAAGGTTGGAAAAACTTTCATTCGATTACTACTTGAAAGAATCGCAAAGAAGAACCAACAGCTCAGTTACTATTAGACATGTCCCTAAACAGGTCGGTCCAGCTCATTTTGGTAATAAAATAATTGCATCTACTTTGTGCCCATGGACGTAGGCTGGATTAGCTCCGCCGAACCACGTTAAACACTCTTTGTCGATTTTTTGTGTTTATCTTGTCTTTTATCAAATTTGTTTTTAGTCTCCCAAAACCAAATAAATTCCAGGTTGAAGGAGGATTTTCTCGGGAGTGTTATCTCGAAACTGCCCTTGAGACGAAAATCACCCGTCAACAGTTGGCACCGTCTGTGGGGAAAGAGCGAAAAGTAACTTGCGTGGTAGGACGATGGCGAAAGATGGGAACCATAGATCGTCAAAGAGCTCAACAATAGAGTGGATGGGAAAAATGGAGGAAAGCATGTGGAATGGCAGGGAGGAGAACCATACCCTCATGAAGGCCATGTTGGAGAAGTTGGAAAGAATAGAAAAAGTAAATAATGAAAGGTTGGAGGCTGGTCCAAGTGAGAGGAGAAACTAGATAATAGAAGGAAATAGAGTGGAAGACCTAAGCGAAAATGATGAACCCGGAAGGAAGGATCCCCAGAGGGTGAGGTCGGTTGTGATAGCAAGAAATTTACGGGCAGAAAGAATGCGGGAAGAAGAAGAAGAGAGACGGGCTCTAGAATCCTCCAGTAATAGCACACGCTCTAAGAGGGGGGAAGATGAAAGACGCGGTGGAGGGGATCGAAAGGCATCTAGTCACGAAACATGTCGCGTTCGGAGTGTTAGGCGTGAAGAAGCTCGCGGGAGACAACGCGAGGCCACTGACAACCATATGAAAGCTTGGTTCAGAAAGGAAATGAGAAAGTTGGAAGATAACTTGGAGACGGATAAAAGGATAGTCGGGACGGGGAGGCGGTACCTCTTTTCACGGAAGAAATATTGTCTGCTGAATTTCCTAGGCGGTTCACCATGCCTTCTATGAGCTCCTACAGGGGCCATACTGACCATTTTGTTTTGTTGATGGATTTCCAAGGAATAGTGGGAGAGGCCATATGCAGGGTGTTCCCTCTAACCCTGAGTGGGCCTGCAATTCTGTGGTTTAGGAGTTTGACTCCGGGAAGTGTCGGTAGTTTCTCTCAGCTTAGGAAATCATTCGTCTGGCATTTCAAAGGAGCGTGCATTCCGAAGAAGACAGTAGGAGAGTTGAGATTGATGAAGCATGGAGATGATGAGCCCCTAAAGAACTTTATTAAAAGATATCACAAATTAGTGCTCGAGGTCGGGGCGTACGAGTCATCGGAAGCACTGGAAAGTCTCAAAGGGGCCCTTAGGGTGGGGAAGTTGTGGACGCACCTAAGGGTGCAGGACATCCCGGATTACGCCACTGCCCTGGAGCTGGCTAGGAAGTTTTTGTTAATGGAAGAATAAGAGAAGGTTGCCCGGAGAGGGGTAATTCAGAAAGAAAAGGTGGTGAGGCCGGAGTTATCCCGGAGACCGGACAGAGAGCTAAGGAAGCCACCTCTGAGATAAAGGGAGTTCAGACCAGTACCTCCCAGCAATATACCACAAGAAATGAGGGTTCAAGCACAAGTAAATCATGTGGCCAGAGGGTCAGGGTACACCCCTTTGAATAAGCCGTTGGCTCAGATCGTCAAGGAATATTCAAGGTAAGGGCCTCCTGATGGAGCCTGATCTGAGGAAATATCTGGTGGAAAAGAAAAATGAGAAATCTTATTGTGTGCATCATAACATACGGGGCACGCGTCAGAAGGCTGTAAGGACCTGCGTGAGCAGATGGAAAACCTAGCACAGAACGACTATTTGAATGATTACATCGACCAAGGGACCATGGCGGCTCGTCAATGACAGGGACATAGACAGATGTATACCATCGCCGGTGGGAGGACACTAGCCGAAGATTCGAATCGATCAATGAAGAATTACAGTCAGGTTCGAGGATATGAAGTGTTGACGATGGAGAAAAATTTGGGGACTCATGGAGGTCGGTCGGTCCCTGTAATGTTCACATATGAGGATGCCCAGGGGGTGAACTTTCCCCACGATGATGCCCTGATAATCAAAGCAGTAATAGGAGGTGCCGAGATAGATAGGATCTTGGTGGATCCGGAAAGTGCGGTCGACATAATCTCTAAGGAAGCCTTGGATGGCCTGGGGGTGGAGTATACCACTATAACCCAAGACGTGACTCCCTTGTACGGGTTTAGGGGAGCATCAGTCGTCCCCTTGGGAAGGATACACCTGGCCATGACGATCGGGACTTCCCCCCGCACCCAGATGATCATGATGGACTTCACGGTGGTGGACTGTATGAGCAGTTTTCAGGTCATTGTGGGCCGGCCTTTCATGATGAAAACAAAGTCCGCTATATCGTGCTACTATTTGAAGTTGAAGTTTCCCACCCGAGCTGGGATCAGGATTGTATGTGGAAGTCAAAAGGTAGCCATGAGTTGTTTCGCCACTGTCTCAAAAGAGACTATTTGTGTTGAGAAAGACAACCGGAAGAGGAGAGAAATGGAAGAGGAGAGAAAGAGAAGAGGAGGAGGAAACAATTGAGTTTCCAGATCCACGGCCTGAGAATTTTGAACAATCAGGGGCGGTCGAAGAGCTGGAGTCAGTAGAACTCTTCGGCCCAGAAAAAAGTTATAAAGGTATGAGCGGGTCTGGAGGAAAACCTGAAGCAGGACCTGCTGAAGCTTTTGAAGCAGTATGCAGAAATTTTTGCTTGGGGGCATAGCGACATGCCCGGGATAGATCCCAAATTCATCAGCCACCGATTAGCAGTGGATCCAGCTCACAAGCCGATCAAGCAGAATAGAAGAATATTCAATCAAGAACGATGTGATGCGGTAGGGGCCGAGGTGGAAATATTATTAGAAGCTGGTTCTATCAGAGAGGTCAAGTACCCGGAGTGGGTATCAAACATGGTTTTAGTGAAGAAACCCAGTGGGAAGTGGAGGATGTGTGTGGACTTCTTCGATCTTGACAAGGCCTGCCCGAATGATAGTTTCCCGCTTCCAAAAGTGGATCAGCTGGTAGATTCGACGGTGTGTCATAGACTGCTCAGTTTCATAGATACCTTCTCGGGATACAATCAGGTCAGGATGTGTCCTGAGGATGAGGAGAAAACAACTTTCATCATAGATCGGGGGCTGTATTGTTATAAGGTGATGCCTTTCAGTTTGAAGAATGCTGGGGCTACATTTCAGAGGCTGGTGAACAAAGTTTTTAAACCTCTCATCGGAAAAACCATGCAAGTGTATTTTGACGACATGATAACAATGACCATAGAGTCGGATGATCATTTAGCCGACCTCACGAGAGCTTTTGAGCCGATAAGAAAGCATAGTATGAGGCTGAATCCAGAGAAGTGTGCATTCAGTGTAACATTAGGAAAGTTCTTGGGATACATGGTCAGTGCACGAGGAATAGAAGCAAACCCACAGAAGATCCGAGTAGTTCTTGAATTGAAATCTCCCAGGATGGTCAAAGAGGTGCATAGTTTAACGGGCCGAGTGGCTGCACTAAATCGGTTCATCTCCCGGGTAACCGATAAATATCATCTTTTTTTCAAGATAATCAAGAATGCCAAGAATGATGTCAGTTGGACGGCAGAGTGCAAAGAAACCTTCATGCAGCTCAAGCAGTACTTAGCTCAACCCCCGCTTCTGGCTAAACCAATCACGGGTAAGACTTTGTTCTTATACTTAGCTATTTCTAAACATGCTGTAAGTTCGGTGCTAGTGTAGAAGGCCGATAAGATCCAAAGGCCGGTGTATTATATTAGCAAAGCCTTGCTGAATGTAGAGACAATATACCCGGCCCATGAACTGGTGGCGTTGTCATTGGTTACGACTGCCCGGAAGCTGCGGCCCTATTTCCAAGCTCACCATATTGGGGTCTACACAGATCATCTTCTGAGACAGATCTTGCGTAAATCAGAAGTATCAGGTCGGTTAGTGAAGTGGTCGGTGGAGTTGAATGATCATGATATATCCTATTTGCCGAGAGCGGTGGTAAAAGGGCATGCTCTAGCCGATTTTATGGCCGAGTTCACAAGACCACAGATTTTGGAAGTTTCGAAGACCACATGGAGTTGTCGGTAGACAGTTCAGTCAGTTCACAAGGCTGTGGAGCTGAGGTTATCTTGCGGAATAATGATGGTGTGGAGGTAGTATGTGCCCTAAGATTCGCCTTTGAGGCCACAAACAATTAGGCTGAATACGAGGCCATTCTGGCCTGTTTAAGGCTCTGTACGACGGTGGGCGTCAGAGACGTGATTGTAAAGAGCGACTCCCAGCTGGCCGTCCAACAACTGAAGGGTGAGTTTCAGGCCAGAGAGCCTAACATGATGGCTTATGTGGCCGATGTGAAGAAGATGATTGGGGAAATGGATAGCATGCAGTTCGAGCAGATTGGTCGAGAAAATAACCATCACCCATACTCACTGGCTCGGCTGGCGTCCTCAATTAAGTCAGAGAAGCCTAAGACCATCCTTTTGATCTGCGTGCAAGAAAATAGCGTTGGGAAGCCGAAGGTGATGGAAATGGAAACAGAAGGAGAGACCTCTTGGATGGACCCGATCATGAGTTACTTGGAGACAGGGAAGACACCTGTGGATATAAAGGAGGCAAGAAAGTTGAAGTACCGAAGCTCGAAATTTTACTTGATTGAAGAAGTCTTGTACTGGCAGGGGCACACGGTGCCACTTTTGAGGTGTCTTACAATCGAGGAAGCAGATTATGTGCTCAAAGAGATTCACGGAGGAATCTGCGGGAGCCATGCCGGGGGACACTCAATCACATTTAAGGCGTTGAGGCAAGGATTCTATTGGCCAACCATGCACCAAGACGGAATGAAGGTAGCTCGGAAATGTGAGAGATGCCAGAAGAATGCCAACATTCATCATCAACCTGCTGAGCAGTTAACCACTCTAGTCAGCCCCTGGTCATTCGCCCAGTGGGGATTAGACATCATCAGGCCAATGCCAGCGGGGCAGAGACATGACAAGTATGCCATCGTCGCCATTGACTACTTCACCAAATGGGTAGAGGTCGAACCCCTAACTACAATCACATAAAAGAAGGCGACAGATTTTGTGAGGAAGATGATCATCTGCAGGTTTGGAATTCCCAGAGCCATCATCACTGATAATGGGAAGCAGTTCGACATCAAGGGTTTCAGGAAACTTTGTGAAGACCTCCAAATCGCCTTGAGATTTGCTTCACATGCCCATCCCAAATCTAACGGACAGGTCGAGGCTACCAACAAAATGATCAAGGAAAATCTGAAGGCCCGACTTGGATCTTGTAAAGGGCTGTGGGTCAAAGAGTTACCGGAAGTGTTATGGGCACAGCGAACAACCTACAAATACTCCACCGGGGAAACCCCTTTTTCTTTGGCTTATGGTTGTGAAGCAGTAATTTCGGCAGAGATCGGGATAATCATGCACCGGGTCCGGCATTTTGAGACCGAGCAGAACGAAGAGCTCGTCATGAATCATCTCGACCTGGTCGAAGAAAAGCGAGAGAAGTCGGCTATGAGAGCGGTTGTCTATCAGCAGAGAATGGCTCGTTTTTATGACAAGAAAGTTCAAGCTCGGTCCTTCATCCCTGGAGATTTGGTTTTGAGGAGGGTCACTTTGAATACCCGAAGGCCCAAAGAAGGTTCATTGGGCGCTAAATGGGAAGGGTCATACAGAGTGGTGGAGATAGTAAGATCGGGCACCTACATTTTGGAACAGTTGGAAGGTACCCGGCTCAAGAATCCCTGGAACGCCGAGACGCTGAGGGAATATTTCCAATAGGTTTTTTCTTCAAACTGTAAAGTCATTGGACGGTCAGGCCCTAATCGGTAAATTATTGTAGAGCCTCTCTTGAAATGACCCACAAAGAGTTGTAAGAAGGGCGTTAGATCCCATTAATATAAACACGACTCTCTCTTTTGAATTTTAAAGCTTGTCTACTTTACTTGTTTAATAATTGAATAAGAAAGTCATGTTCAATATTCTTGGGATTTGCTCGGTGTGAAGGGATGATCGGTAGTCGGGAATGGCACCAAGCCCGTGGCACGCCAATCCCAGGTGTCATTATCAAACCCCGGGTGGAAGTGTTCCGACCTGACTCTTTTCACATTTGAGGATTCAGAACGTATCAAAGGATGAGGTACATGTGGGAAAAATGTGAACCCCTCGCGGAAAGCCAATCCCGGGTGTCATTATCAAACCCCCGAGGCCGAAGCGTTACTACGCCATGACTCGCATCTTTGAGGAGCAGCTCGGGTAAATCGGACCCAGTGAGGTTTCTTCCCCTGCATGTTAGCTGGTGAATCTCGTTGAGAACTATCACGGAGCACATGGCATGAGGACGACAACATAGCCTCCATGATCATCGTGACCCCAGGTAAATCGGACCCAGGGAGGTTTCTTCCCATGCGAGTTGGCTGGTGAGTCCCGTTGAGAACCACCTAATGGATGGTGCACACGGGGTGTCTTCTTCCCTCGTGGGGTATCTGCCTAACCGCCTCGGATTAGGAGAAGCATGACATGGGGAGGTTTCTGCCCTCATAGCACTTGCAGACTCCATAGCCGCCCAGCATGAGGAGGTTTCTGCCCTCAGTGTCTCGTCTGCTCACCGATCCATAGCCGCCCAGCTGAATTGTAAGATTCAGAATTGTGTTTTGGGAGGCACCAGGTAGGACGCTGCCTAGGGCACCCGAGTTGTTATTCTTTTCGGGTTTGTGTGGAGTATGTGCTAAGTCACCTCCGTTTTGCTAACTTTATCTTGTTGCGTTTTTGTTTTTCACTGATGTCCACCAAGAGGACGCCCGCGCCGGGATCCGCAGAGCCTTAGAGGTTGAAAATCTTCCCTCGTGTAAGTCTCAAATGTTCCACCAGCTCAGGGCTGGATTCGTTCCGCCGAGTCTGTATTGTCCCACCAGCTCGGGGTTGGATTTTTTCCGCTGATGCTCTATTCCACCAGTTCGGGGCTGGATTCGTTCCGCCGATGCTCTGTTCCACCAGCTCGGGGCTGAATTCGTTCTGTCGAGTCTGTCTTGTTCCACCAGCTCGGGGCTGGATTCGTTCCGCAGAGTCTGTCTTGTTCCACCAGCTCGGGGTTGGATTCGTTTCGCTGAGTCTGTTATGTTCCACCAGCTCGGGGCTGGATTCGTTCCGCCAAGTCTGTAATATTCCACCAGTTCGGGGCTGGATTCGTTCTGCCGAGTCTGTATTGTCCCACCAGCTCGGGACTGGATTCGTTCCACCGATACTCTGTTCCACCAGCTCGGGACTGGACTCATTCCGCCGAGTCTGTATTGTTCCACCAGCTCGGGGCTGGACTCGTTCCGCCGAGTCGGTCTTGTTCCACCAGCTCAGGGCTGGATTCGTTCCGCTGAGTCTGTTATGTTCCACCAGCTCGGGGATGGATTAGTTCCGCCGAGTCTGTAATATTCTACCAGCTCGGGGCTGGATTCGTTCCGCCGAGTCTGTATTGTTCCACCAGCTCGGGGCTGGACTCGTTTCGCCGAGTTTGTATTGTTCCACCATCTCGGGGCTGGACTCGTTCCGCAGAGGCTACTGGTCTCTCCAACCTCGGGGTCGAGTTACGTCCCACCGAGTGCCTGATCTCGGCTTAAGGACGGATCATATGAAGATATTGAGGATGACCTGAATAACCACATCTACTTTGTGCCCATGGGCGTAGGCTGGATTAGCTCCGTCGAACCACGTTAAACACTTTTTATCGATTTTTTGTGTTTATCTTGTCTTTTGCCAAATTTGCTTTTGGTTTTCCATAACCAAACAAATTCAAGGTTGAAGGAAAATTGTCTTGGGAGAGTTATCTCGAAACTGCCCCTGTGACGAAAATCACTCGTCAACACATTATCTTCTGTTTTAAAACAAATGCCATTATATTTTTTCTTCATTGTCTACGCAGTTTAATTGATCTCTTATCTAATTTGGTTAATCTTACTACCATTATTTGTGTGTATATGGAAATAACCATTATTTGCAAGTAAAAATAAAATGCCAAAAAATTTATTTGAACTGCCTCATTCTAATTATTTACTATTCAAATTTTCGTTTGGATAAATTCTTAGATATAGATTATTCAAGTTATGGTTTTAGAGAAAAATATGTAATTTGGTTATAAAATCTTATTCTTCCTTACTCAAATAAGCTCGTATTTAATCCAAAAGTATTTTTTTTTCCTGGTATCTTGCTACTGTAGATGCAGAATTTTGTCGTTGGCCTACAATCGAGAATTTATATTTTAGTACACCAGCGATCTTGCAAAACAAAAATAGAGTGAGCATAGAGCAGCTACCCACGGGTGTGGTAAACACCGTAAGCACTTTGACGCTCAAGTCAGCAATAGTGATGAACAAAAAGAGAGAAAAGCAAGACTAAGGGTTACCTTGGTCTCCGTAGTTTGATTGCCGTGAGGATAGTAGACTTGTGTTTAGGGTGAACTCGATGGTATGAGAGCTAAAGCTCGAGTTGCT
The DNA here is from genome assembly GCA_019454045.1 of Zanthoxylum bungeanum. Lineage (NCBI taxonomy): Eukaryota > Viridiplantae > Streptophyta > Magnoliopsida > Sapindales > Rutaceae > Zanthoxylum > Zanthoxylum bungeanum. The sequence continues at coordinate 94,388 of SKCR01030626.1, forward strand.
GGATCAGAACTTAAGTTCTGAGTGCTGAATCTTGAGTGCTTCAATCTCTTAGGCCATTTCTCTTTTCTTAGGCTATGAAGTAGCATTCTAATTGACTTAGGATTCCTTGAAATAGTTGAACTCCAATCCTTTTAGGAGAGGGTTGTGAAGTTGAATTGAATTAGGAGTACCAGATGTCATGGGATTAGGTCTAATCCCAATTAGATTTGGATTGGTCAATTACTTAGTTCTCTTGTTGGAAATAGATTATGACTAATATGGCATGTGGTTCCTTGAAGGCCTTTTGGGTCGTATGGGCCTCATATCCTTGTGGGTATTTGGGCTCGTGGGCTCTATATATGAGTCATGTGCAGACTCGTTTTTAGCAATTAGAATTCGGTGGATTGGGCCTTGGTGGCAAGTCTGATATGTGGGCTTGAGACGTAATGACATTCGGGTCTCTGGCCCAAATTTGACCCGTACAGCTTCCATAATAAACGTAACTTAATTAAATTTTTAATAGATGATTTTAAATTATATCATAGATAATTTAGAAAAGACTATAAACATAGCAATGCCTTTTAAAAAAACTTAACATGAATATAATAGATAACACGTTTAACTTGCACAAAGTACGCGGACAAAGCAAGTGCCCCAAAATAGCATTATGAATTTTATGATCATTTGGAATTGCAGACAAATATCCATATCTCGTTCATAGGGACTCTAAATCACAATCTTTAAAATTCTACATATAACTTAATATACATATTTATAATTTTCATCAATAAATCTCCCTCAAATTTATATTTATATTTGCTCAATGTTAAAATCAGCCACTAAATTACTTATCACACATACTATTCATCTCTTGATCATATTACTGACCATCAATCACATTGGTAAGAGTCAATCACATTGGTAAATGAAAGTATTGTTGTGTATACTTCAGTCGACCCTCAATTATATTCATGACTAAAGTTTGATCGTTGTCTGTGCATTTTTGTCCCATGGTCATACACTATCAGTCGGGTGTACGTCTCTTTGTGCCGATAAAGAATGTGGTTCTCACATTTCTTCCCTAATTTTGTGAGGAGGTTTAATTCTCCCCACTTCTAAATATGGATGGTATTCTTCACAACTAATCGATTGCACTAATCACCACTACACATATCAACATTAATTACAATTCAAATATGTATTGTTATATTAAATATAAATATTATTTTAATATAAATGAAAAAAATATTTTTGAAATATCGAATAGATTAACATGATTAGATTATAAAATTCTTCTTTGATTTGACACGACTGTCATATAGATTATATTTCTATGATAAGTTGGCGGAAACTTATTTGTAGACATAAGAACAATGCAAAGGCAAAAAAAAAAAGGAACAGGATAAGGAGATCAAAGCGCAATCCTTGGGTATCATATATATAAATCACCCCACACCACCATATCTAAATATTTAAGTGAGAGGGAT
>SKCR01030627.1:0-184935 GCA_019454045.1 Zanthoxylum bungeanum
ACCCATTTCCGAAAAATCTTTCGAAAAAGCCGCGGAAGGAACCTAAGCCCTCTGAACCTCTAATGAATTACTCAAATAATATCTTATCCTCATAATTAATTTATATGCTTAATTACGTTTGTCAAAGCACAAATACGTGTGAAACATGATTTTACTGGAAACTCACTTGACTTATCGGATCAATGAAATTTGCTCCGATTTCTCTCGAATTCTACCAAATGCACATATTCAATATACTAATACTCAAAAATTTCAATTTATATCATTATGCTACTCTATAAAGCAATTGGAAACATCCAATTATTTAATGGAAAACTTGAAATTAATGAATTTTTATTGGGAGATCTTACCAAAGATTTTGAGGGCATATATGGACTCCTAACGTTCAGATGAATGCGCTGGAATCGATAAAATTTCGATCAGATATTCTGTCCATTCCATGTTACTGTTCACCACTACTTCTTCTCATCGTTTTGCATGCAACCGAGTACGGATTGGAAAAATCATCACTGCCAACTTGCAGTAGTCTCCGAGAGCTTCGATTTGGCGAGTGGCTTGGGTATTGAAATGAAACGAGGAGCCAAGATCGGAATACCTATGTGCGCGCCCATTCCTCCATTTTTCTCACCAACTTGAAATTAACAAATTTTTATTGGTCCACGCATTGCAGCAGAAGCTCGCGGTTCGGGTGAAATCGTAACTTTAAAAATTACCAAATAAAATATTCAATATCCAATATGAATAATTTATTCATATTTCACCTCAACATATTTATTCAGATGTCAAATAAGAACATAAATAGGTTAGAAACATCGCGAAATGTTTACGAAAAACATTTTTCCGTAAAGTGACATAAAACAGGTTTTTGTCCGAACCGAGCAACCAATACATACGGGACTGCCCAGGTCAGGCCCAATAGTACTTGGGTAATACATGGGCTGCCCAAACAGTGACCAATTCACTGTTTGGACATCGGACAACCGGTAAGCCCAAAACTCACCTAGTAACATCGTTTTTCACGATTTTTGCATATTTCAACTTCGAAACAATTTCCGGCAATTGTTCCAATGTCCAAAACACATCCAATACATTTATACAACATACTTTTCATCACCAAAAATACAGAAATTCCAGATCTGATTTGGTAACTAAAAATATCATTTTTCATGCTTTAAATCCAATTTTCTCAACATTAATCATATTAATACTTGCACCAACCAAAGTCACCACAAATGAAGAACTCAAGAAAAATTATAAGAGTTATAAGAGTGTTCATAACACTCTAGAATGGAAACAAATCATCAAATGACAAAATTAAACTAATATTACACTAATATCATTCAATCTAACTTCACACATGCATCTAGCCTCCAAATCCATCCTCCAAATCAAAAAGCCCCAAATATAAGAAAGGAAGAAACCCTAGAACTTGTCTAGATTCTCAAGACTAAGAAACAAACTTTCTAAGTTTAAGAGTTATGAAGATTACCTCCAAATCTCCTAATTTCCTTAAACTTTTTCTTGAATTCTTCAATTTCTTATTTGTTTCTTCAAACAAATTTTGGGAACTTTTTTCTTCGAGGGTTCGGCCATGGAGGTTCTTGAAATGAGAAAATAAAATTTTCTCACTTTAAATAGGAAGCATAACTGACTTTAGGGGTAAAAGATGGGTATTTTGGTCATTTGGTCAACTAATCTAATTAAATCATAAAAATAAGCTTTAAGTTAACATCTCTAATTTGTAAACTTTAAGCTTAATAGAATCATGCCACATGTAACCAATAATAATCAAACATGTTGTTTAACAATTATGTAATATTAATATAATTTAATTATCTAGATATTTAACATTTAAATACCTAAATAATTAATTAATGTAATTATTATTATATATGTATTTTTATTTACATTAACTAAAAAATATATATATTAATGACATGTGTCAAAATCTCATTTGACAATTAGTTAATATGTATCAAATCAAATATTGTATCAAATACAAATACACATTAATTACTCAGTGAAGTATTATGAATAATCTATATTATTCATAATACGTTGGCCAAGTGCTCGACGAGTACACTTCATATTGTGGGACTCTCTAAGTTTAGGTTTATCCGTAACGGAATCCAATTTCGTGTCCATAATTCACCCACTCATGAATTATGACAACCATGGATAATCTCACTAAACTATACAAGTCGAGATCATTGCATACGTATAATCCCTCCGTCACAAGCTATCAATATTATACCGGGGATATAGATAACAACGTCAAATCCCTAAGGTATAATGTGGTCGACTCTTAAATTTACGATCTCTAAATAACACTCTGAACTCGTTTCCGAAGTATACCACAGCCATGGATTTACTAGATCGCAAATACGTACATGATACCTATGCCTTGTACACAGGACTGACGGATTCTATTTGATACTCACATGATATCATGAGCATCAGTCCAAACCCAACGAGCAGACAGAGGTCTGATCTAAATAGATCGGTGACGTGAGTGCCGCCAAAGTGTGGAGGATATCTCATATATCCACAGTGGTATCTCAAGTCGAACGATCATTATCATACTCAACTCGAGAAGATTCCTATTGACGTTGGTGTACCATCTATTAGGAAACCTTCGGTGAGTCGTTCAGTATTTATCAAAAAACACCTACACGTCAATACGAGTCTCCTAAGACTCATGGTTCACTAGGATAAACCATCAGACCAAGTCATGATATACGACATGTATTGGTCTCAGCGGACTTTACTAACCGACCCGTGTTAGTAAATCTTGACCAGGAACTTTATTTGAGAATATATTGTTGGGGTTTTGGGGTGGGCGCAACGGTAGCTCGTGGTTCGGGTGAAATCATAATTTCAAACTTTTTAAATTACCGAATGAATTATTCAATATCCAATATGAATAATTCATTCATATTTTGCCTAAACATATTTATTCGATATCAAATAACGACATAAATAACTAAGAAACGTCGCAAAACATTTACGAAAATATTTTTCCGCAAAATGGCATAAAATATATTTTTTTACCGAACCGACCACTTAATGCACATGAGGGCTACCCAGGTCAGCCCCAACAAGGCTAGGGCAGTTCATGGGCTGCCCGAACAGTGACAAATTCACTGTTTGGGCATCCGTCACCCGGTTGGCTCAAAAGTCACCCGGTAACGCCGTTTTTCACCGTTTTCGCTTATTTCAACTCCGAAATAATTTTCGACAATTGTTCCAACACCCAAAACACATCCAATATATTTATATGACATTATTTTCATCACCATATGAACAATATTTCCAGATCTGATCCAGAAGCAACAATATCAATTTTTTCATGCTTTAATCCAACTTTTCAACATTAATCAAATTAATCACAACACCAATCCAAGCCACCACAATTGAAGCACCCAAGAAAAATTTTAGGCATTACAAGAGTGGTCATAACACTCTAGAATGGCAACATATCATCAAATGATCAAATTGAACAATAATTACAATAATATTATCCAAATCAACTTCACACATGCACCAAGCCTTCCATTTAATCTACCAAATCAAAATGCCCAAAATTTTAAAGAAAAGAAGAAACCCTAGAATGTCTCAGATCATCAAGAACATGAAAAATGCTTTCTAAAGCTTAGGGATATTGAAGATTACATCTAATCACTTAATTTTCTTAAGCCTTTTCTTGATTTTCTTTCTTTTTTTTTCTTGAACCATCAAACACAATTTAAGAGTATTTGGAGATGAAGTATTCGGCCATGGAGGCCATAAAAAAAAAGAATTTTTTTTTCCTTTTAATAGCCAAATTACCGACTTAACAATGGTATATTGGTCATTTTTGTATTTTAATTTCATTAAATTAAAAACAAGATAATATAAGCTTAAAGTTTGACAAATCAAATTTACACACTTAAGCTTAATTAAAACATACCACATGTATCAATAATAGTTAAACATATTGCATAACATTTATGTAATATGAATATTATTTAACTATTCAAATATTTAACATTCAAATATCTAAATAATTAATTAATATAATATTATAATATATGTATTTTTATTTACATTAAATAAAAAATACATATATTAATGACATGTGTCAAAGTTTCATTTGACAATGATTTAAAGTGTATCTAATCAAATTATGTATCAAATACAAATACACAATAATTACGATTGACCAAAATCCCTTAAAGCATGTATTTTCGTTTAACCGATTAAACGATTCGAATTAACTCATTTAATCCGATGAAGTATTATGAATAATCTGTATTATTCATAAAGCACTGCCCAAGTACTCAACGAGTACACTTTATATTGTGGGACTCTCTAAGTTTAGGTTTATCCGTCATGAAATCCAATTTCGTGTCCATAATTCACCCACTCATGAATTATGACGACCACGAATAATATTGTTGAACTATGTAAGTCGAGGTAAATATATACGTATAATCCCTCTATCAGAAGCTATCCATATTATACTTGGGATATAGATAAGAATGTCAAATCTGTATGGTATAATAAAGTCGACTTTCAAATTTACGATCTGTAAATAACACTCAGAACTTGCTTCCGAAGTTATACCACGGCCATGGATTTACTAGATCGTAAACACGTGTAGGATACCTATGCCCTATACCCAGGACTGACAAATTCTATGTTGATACACATTGTGTTGGATAATTATGACCCATAGCATCACTATTTGTACATAACATGGTGTTGTTGTACAAATTAACTATCTGACAAAGGAAATTGCTCTTTTATTATTTGTAATTGGATTACCTGGATATATAAATGATAAAAGTCCTTATGATTAGTTCCGGATTAATAAGATATGAGACATTATTAATCCACAAAGGTTTAATCATTAAATATCCCTAGTCATAGTATTATCAAGACTGGACATTGATAAAACGGAATAGGCTAGTATTACACTTGTGCGTGTTATGGAAGCGTAACGGCATAGTTCTCATATATTTGGGTATTGGATACTCATGCAAGTGTAATAGGAGGTTCTGTTTACCAATGGTACGGAAACAGTTTCGCTCTGGATAGACCCCTCAGAATCCCATTGGTAGTATAACTATGTGTCTATGGGAATCCGAATCAGGGTAAGTGTACTTGGTCTTAACCTGAGACTTGCATCACTAATACTTGCGACAATCAATATACTTTGGTTTTGGTCGTCCGGGGCTTTAACAGGTTCTGTGCACGCCTCTTCTGGGTATACTGAGAATCGTAGTGTATTGGGTGTGATGTCAAGACGGAAGTATCACTAAAGTCATATGGAGATGATGATCACGCAGAGATACATAACTGGTACTCTAAGTGCTATAGCCATCGTGGAAGTATGACTAGGTCATGACTTTCCGATCATAAAGAGACTAGTTGCTAGTGATCTGATATATGCTTCGTACCGGGCAGACACAACTCTACCCCCAGGCCTTGCATGTGATATCCGATACTGGATCGTAATACGCAATACTGCGTATATTACGCCTGACAAAGATCTTGTATTCCCTAGAAGAATATTTCTGGAGAATTGGGTAGGCACGGTGCTTTGCTAGAAGCCAACCATATCTTGTAAATCGGTAAGTACGTGGTACTGGGTTCACACGTATTCGGATAGTCCGATGACCGAATTTACTGCCAACATATCCAGAGATCTCTTGGGTCGCATCCCAAATTTTCACCGATGATGTTTGACTCGAACAATATTAATCTGGGATTAATAAAGAGATAGAATATTAATCTGGGATTAATTTAGAGAGATAAAATTAATCTTGGATTAATTAAGGCAAAATTAATCTGAGATTAATTATCAGATAAAGAATTAATCTGGGATTAATTGCGTCGAGAATTTATCTGGGATTAAATTCGTCGAGAGAAGAGAACGCGATTAATTTCGAAATAATCAGTAAAATAAATTTAATAGTTAAATTAGATTTTACTATTTAATTTATTTAATTGGGCTAAATAATATATTAGATATATTAATTGAAATTGGATTCCAATGGGAAATTAAATTGGATTTTAATTTTAGCGAACGAATTAATTTGGAATTAATTCGCGAGCGATTTTTGTAATAATTTTACTGGGTATTATTATTACATCCATGAAAGTTTTGAAAGTCAAAGCCGATCAATGTAAGTTTATTCCGCAAACTTCTTGATTTATTCACACACGAATCACGCTTAGAGATCATATGGCATGTCTAGGACACTTACAATGGTATCAGAGCGAGATCTAAGCTTGATTTGGATTCTAGGGTTTGTAAACTTTAATTTTGGATTTTATGCTTGAAGTATGTATTTTCTTAAATTGATGGTTTGGTTGAGCTTGTATGATGTTTAATTGGATTTGTACATCATTGATTTTGTGATAAATTGATTAGATCAAAAATCCCTAAAATCCATGCTTGGCCGATTACTACCCTAGGAGAGCTCATGGTTAATTTTGAATTAGACAATTGGATATGTTGATTCACATGAAATTGAATATTAATTGTTGATTTAATTAGATTGAAATCAAAATTGGATGTTAATTTCATATATTGCCGTGAGTATGAAGCATGTTGGTAGATTGATTGTGCTTTAATTTGTGTTGGACATAAATTAAAAGTTAAGCATGGTTAATTAGATTAATTAGTGTTTTGGAAATACTAGATTAATTAATTAATTGTGTTAATTGCACTTTAATTGAATTAATATATAATTTGGGATAATGTATTAATTTAATTTGTTGTATTTGAGCTATTGGGTTTGGTTGGGCCAAATTTTAGTCTTGGATTATATTTGGGCATAAACCATTTCCATAAAGTCCAAAATATGACAATTGAGCCTTTAATAATTTAATTGGGCCTAATAGGCCAAAATTGATTCAATGGCATATGGTGATTCCTATTGGGCCTAGGCATTATAGGTTAGATCCATTTTGGCTAAAAGCCCAAGCCTAAAGAATTAATTAAAAGTCCATTGGACTTTAATTAAATAGTATTGGATACTAAATGAGCCTTTGAGATCCATTAAGATTGGATTTGGAATCCAAGTCTTTAAGGCACATAAATAAGTGTAATTATTTAATTTGGAATTAAATATGAATTAGTATTGAATACAATTTAAATTGGATTTAAAATTGTAGTTCGATATAATTCAAGAATACTTACTTTGAGTATTTATTCTTAAACGAGTTTGACTCGCGCAAATCAAATCGTTGTATGAACATTGGATGGTCATTAATCAAAGATTAATTAATTGGATTAGATTGATTGATAACATGCTTTGTGTGAATACTTGGATGTATGTATGAATAATGTATATCGGATGGATATTCGATGGGTGAAGGCAATTTTGGAAATTATTGTAATAAATTTAGAATTTATTAAATTGGACCTGCGTGTCCAGCATATTACCTCTTTTCTCATTGTATTTCTCTTCTCACCTATTCCCCTCAATGTAAATGAGGTTTCTTTAGAAGTATTATGTAATTGGGTAGAAGTAAGAATAATGCTAGCGGGAGAGAGGAAATGGAGAGATTTGTTCTAGGAACAAATTGTATTATATATCCATCCGCATATCATTATTAATTTATTTCACGCCTTATTATGCTTTTAGAATGCATGCTTAAGGGTGTATGATGAGACCTAATCAAAGATAATAATTTGGTTGCCAATTTACGCGAAAAACCATCAACAAATATTAAGCGTTTTCCTTCCATTGAGTGATTCATTCTCAAAATCCAAGATTGGCACTGGTTTGTTGGCCAAAGTCAAGACCTTTGTCCATCGCGGATGTGTTTGAATCATGAAGGCTTTGTTCCATATCGTATGTCTTGTCCAAGTTGTGATTTGTTGGCCAAAGTCAAGATCACTTCTTGTCCATCGACATCGATTATGAAGCTTTCCAAAGTCAATGGGTCCCGCTTAACTGGAATCATTAAGCTTGTTGTGCCAAAGCCAAGGCTTAGTTGATTCAGAGGAAAAGGTTAGGGAATATATTGGCATATATAGGATATATGTTTCGGACTTGGAGGTCCACCTACTGGATCTAGGAATTGGATGAGATCCAATTGATCTTAGAGATCTACCTAGTTAAGTTTCATACAACTTGTTGGCCAAAGTCAAGGTTGTGTGTTATTTAACGGGATCCTAGCCCACTAGGAAACTAGGTTTCCCGAGTACTCCATAGAGAGTTAGAGGCTCGCCGAAAAATAGTGGGAGACAAGAATTAAATTTGCAATTTCGTTTAAATACTTGCCAATACGCGCTCATTTTTATTTTTCGTCATTAATTTTATATACATTAGTTGGACTAATATTTAATTGTTGTTTTAATTTAACAGTTGGACTGTATTCAAACTACTTCATTTGTAATTGATTATATAATTGGATTATAGTAATCAATACATTTGATTGTAACCAATCAATTATAGTTGATTATATAGTTAGACTATAGTAATCATTATATTTAATTGTACTTGAAATCATTGATTGGATAGTTGGACTATAGCAATAACGATGACTGAAAGATTAGCGTCAAAGGACATAATCCTGGGGAAAATGTATTTAACGGCTTTAATTTTCAGATTGGGAGTAGAAACTCTCTAGCATGAGCCCGGAGTTGAGCGAATAGTAGAGCATGAGTTTGGGAAGACTCAATGTGATGATGACTTTAGTGCTCAATCCTTTATACATAGCTAGAGCTTCTTAAAAGGACACATCCCAAGTTGTCTGCCTAAACTATGGCAAACGGGGTCACTAGAAGTGTGACTGCCGTATGGACAAGGCAGACATGAAGGAATTGAAGGCAGGACAAGGTTCCAGCTTCAAGAATGTTTGTTATAAACATGTTCAATACTGATATTAAAATTAGATTTTTGATACTAGATGTGGTACATGAATATATATACTGATGTGCGGGATTTGCTGATTAGCAGGATACTGGCTTCAGATGAGATTGACCTGCGAATCGGAAACGGGACGAGAGTCGCTGTTTTGGCCGTAGGAACCTAAGTTTTGGAACTGCCCTTTCAACATGTACTTAAACTAGGAAACTGTTATAATGTATCTAGTTTGACAAGGAATATTATCTCTGTATCTAGTTTAACCCGTTGCGGGTATATCTTTATATTCCGAAACACCTGGTGTTTTTGTTTATAAAGAAGATATCAAGATATTCACATTAGATGTAAATAACAGTAATTATATTTTGAATATAAATGAATCTCAAACATATAATATGACAAAAAAATAGCTCAAACTGAGTAATCTAATGAGACTTATTTGTGGCATTGTCATCTGAGATGCATTATCAAGACTTGTATATGTTGGGATTGGTGCTCAGAGCGCCAATCCGGACCGTATTTATGTCTGATTCATGAATATGAACAATCCATTTTTCCATAATATTACTTATTTATGGTTCACCTCTTGTTTTTATATACGTATTCGATCTGATTACGATTAGATTAAAACTAAATGTTGTTTAGTGATATGTATATATTAGACAAAGGCCCGATAATATATAATGCAGTACACAGTTACAAAGCTAGTTTGTAATTGACATTGGGATGTGTCGCTGCTAAATGTATATTATCAAATATAGTTCATGGTCAAGATTCATTAACACAGGTCGGTTAGTCAAATCTGTTGAGACCAGTACATGTCGTATATCGAGACTTGGTCTGATGGTTTATCCCAATGAACCATGAGTCTAGAGAGACTCGTATAGACGTGTAGGTGTTTAAAGTGGATAAACACTAAACGACTCACCGAAGATTCTTAATGGATGGTACACCAACGTCAATAAGAATCTTCTCGGGTTGAGTAGCATAGTGGTCATTCGACTTGAGATACCACTGTGGATATATGAGACATCCTCCACACTTAGATGGTAGTCACGTCACCGATCTATTTAGATCAGACCTCCGGCTATTCGTTGGGTGTGGACCAATCCTCATGATATCCTATGTGTATCAAGATAGGATCCGTCAGTTCTGTGTACAGAGCATAGGTAGTCCATATATGATTAGCAGTCTGTTAAATCTGTGGCCATAGTATACTTCGGAAGTAAGTTCCGAATGTTATTTAGAGATTGCTAATAGATACGTAGACGGGATAATACCTATAGAGATTTGACGTTTACATCTATATCTATGGTATTATCTGGATACCTGTGACGGAGGGATTATACGTATGCAATGACCTCGACTTGTATGATTCAGCTAGTTTATCTGTGGTCGTCATAATTTACGGGTGGGTAAATTATGGAGATGAATTTTGATTTTGTGACGGATATACCTGAATCTAGAGAGTCTCACTAATGAAATATTGATGAGCGGAAAATATATCAATATTTACCGCCCATTTTACTTAATATTTTGTTTAGTTTTTCGGGTTTGATGAATGTTTTGATATGTTTTAGTTTATTTTGCAGATAAAATAATATTGGGACTTAATGAAATAATTTAGGATGAAATATGGGTCAAATAAGGGCAAAAATTGGACTTGACATATTAATTTTGGAGATTGGAAACTTGAAAGGGCATTTTAATGAAGTGCAGTTTTGGAAATTCCAGTTTTGTGCATCTGTCGTAATTTGGGCATAACTTTTTACTTCGATATCGGATTGAGCTGATTCAAGTTCCAGATTAAATAAGACTCAAAGATCTACAGCTTTGAAAGACAAAATAATTTCGAATTCTTAAGATTTAATTCCCGAAATTGATGAACCATCCAGAAGTGTGTTGTGTGTAATTATTAAAGTCACTTTCAATCAATTTCAAAGCAAAAAATAAATTGATAAATAAAAAAAAAAATATCAAATCATCACCAAACATGATAAGAGATTAGTGGAGCAATTAATAATGGATTTGGTGGAGCAATTAGTGGAGCAATTAATAATTGATTTGGTGGATGATTTGATGAAGGCAAAATTTTGCCTGCCTATAAATACCAAACCGTTTCATTTGTAAAATTCATATTTTCTTCTAAGGAATTCCTTAAGAATACTAAGAAGATTGTATCTTGTTTGTTTATTTACAGCTTTCAGTAATTAATTTCTGCTTTCACACTTTCTTTTCTTTACTTTTCAGTTTTTACTTTCCGCAATTTACTTTTACGCACAGTACTTTTCTTTCTTTAATTTTCAGTTTTTACTTTTCAGTAATTTACTTTTAGCATTTAATTTTCAGTATTTAATTTCAGCATTTACTTTCAGCATTTACTTTTCAGTATTTAATTTTCAGTATTTTACTTTATGTCTTTTATTTTATTTAAGTTTTTTTTACTACCCGTAAATATGTGTCGTAACTAAGCCAGTTATCTGGGGTTGTGATGAAATCCAATATCACCGGTTTATAAGGGGTTAGATTATAGCTTGGGTAATATAAATATTTATTTATTGAGTCTTAATCTTAATGCTTTTTCATTAACTGGCCATTAATAAAATTAAACTGGGAAACTTAAAATGATCTAGACATAGGGATTTTAAGTTTAAGACCTTAGACTCAATAGTCCACGATCTTCCTTGAGGATAGATAGCCTTTTAATAGATTTCCTTACAGGATATACATATACATGTCGGGCGGGGGTAGCCATAATTAGAACTTAAACTTAATGAATCCAGATAATTTGGTTGACATAGACATATGGTTCAATTGGGTTAAACTGGGTATTTGTGTCTGACCATCGACAGAGGCTTACACATAATTTAGTTTTCCAGGTTAATAAATCAATATATTACCCAACTTTAAGATAACCACTTCATCTTTAAAATGATATTGGAAGAAATTACAACCATAGATAGTTTTTAATATTGAATTTTCTTAAAACCTACTTTCGAACAATTTTATTTACTTGTTTTTAAATTTAGAATCGTCACCATTTCAAATCAATCAAACAACCTGTTAGATACTAGTAATCATTTGACCTCATAAAATTAATAGATTAGATATTAAGTCCTCGTGGGATCGATATTTTTATACTACTTGAACGATACGTGTGCTTGCGTTATACGAGTGTGTAAGCACCGGTCAAGTTTTTGGCGCCGTTGCCGGGGACTTATTTATCTTTTACTATTATTTTAGGGGTTAGATACGTTACTTGTATCTAATTTCTTTTTACTTATTGTTTTTGTTTTCTTGTGTTTCAATTTCTCAAAAACTACATGAGACGAACCAGATGCTTTAAACTCCGACCGCTTGACCCAGAAATTGAAAGAGCCATCAGAAAGTTGAGAAGGGAAAGGCGAGAATGCCAAGAAGCAATCATTAACATGAAACCTGAACCGTTGGAGATTGCACCACCAATTCCCAATCAAGACAGAACCATTCCGGTGGTTGACAGACTCATTTCCTGTATTGTACTTCCTCCCTTACCAGCAAATGCGTGTGACATCAAAACATGCATTCAGATGATTCAGCAGTCAGTTCAGTTCGGGGGGAATGCAACTGAAGATCCTAATGCCCACATCAGTAACTTCCTGGAAGTTTGCGGTACTTTCAACTACAACAGAGCATCAGAAGAAGCAATGAGACTGCATGTTTTCCCATACTCCATGAAGGACAGAGCTAAAGCTTGGCTACATTCACTACCAGCAGGTTGATGAGCGGAAAATATATCAATATTTACCGCCCCTTTAACTTAATATTTTGCTTAGTTTCTCGGGTTTGATGAACGTTTTGATGTGTTTTAGTTTATTTTGTAGATAAAATAATATCGAATCTCAATGAAATCATTTAGGATGAAATATGGGTCAAATAAGGGCAAAAATTGGACTTGACATATTAATTTTGGAGATTGGAAACTTGAAAGGGCGTTTTAACGAAGTGCAGTTTTGGAAATTCCAGTTTTACGCATTTGTCGTATTTTGGGCATAACTTTTTACTCCGATATAGGATTGAGCTGATTCAAGTTCCCGATTAAAAAAGACTCAAAGATCTACAGCTTTGAAAGACACAATAATTTCGAATTCTAACGATTTCATGCCCAAAATTGATGAACCATCCAGAAGTGTGTTGTGTGTAATTATTAAAGTCACTTTCAATCATTTTCAAAGCAAAAAATAAATTAATAAATAAATAATAAAAATTATCAAATCATCACCAAACATGATAAGAGATTAGTGGAGCATTTAATAATGGATTTGGTGGAGAAATTAGTGGAGCAATTAAAGGAGGAGTTAATAATTGATTTGGTGGATGACTTGATGGAGGCAAAATTTTGCCTATAAATACCAAGCCATTTCATTTGTAAAATTCATATTTTCGTATAAGGAATTCCTTAAGAATACTAAGAAGATTGTATATTGTTTGTTTATTTACAGCTTTCAGTAATTAATTTCCGCTTTCGCACTTTCTTTTCTTTACTTTTCAGTTTTTACTTTCCGCTATTTACTTTTACGCACAATACTTTTCTTTCTTTAATTTTCAGTTTTTACTTTTCAGTAATTTACTTTCAGCAATTTACTTTTCAGCAATTTACTTTCAGCAATTTACTTTCAGTAATTTACTTTCAGCATTTAATTTTCAGTATTTAATTTCAGCATTTACTTCTAGCAATTACTTTTCAGTATTTAATTTTCAGTATGTTACTTTATGTCTTTTATTTTATTTAAGTTTTTTTTACTTCCAGTAAATATGTGTCGTAACTAAGCCAGTTATCTGGGGTTGTGATGAAATCCAATATCACTGGTTTATAAGGGGTTAGATTATAGCTTGGGTAATATAAAGATTTATTTATTGAGTCTTAATCTTAATGCTTTTTCATTAACTGGCCATTAATAAAATTGAACTGGGAAACTTAAAATGAACTAGACATAGGGATTTTAAGTTTAAGGCCTTAGACACAATAGTCCACGATCTTCCTTGAGGATAGATAACCCTTTAATAGATTTCCTTACAGGATAGACATATACCTGTCGGGCGGGGGTAGTCATAATTGGAACTTAAACTAAATGAATCCAGATAATTTGGTTGACATAGACATATGGTTCAATTGGGTTAAAATGGGTATTTTTGTCTGACGATCGACAGAGGCTTATACATAATTTAGTGTTCCAGGTTAATAAATCAATATATTACCCAACTTTAAGATAACCACTTCATCTTTAAAATGATATTGGAAGAAATCACAACCCTAGATAGTTTTTAATATTGAATTTTCTTAAAACCTACTTTCGAACAATTTTATTTACTTGTTTTTAAATTTAGAATCGTCACCATTTCAAATCAATCAAACAACCTGTTAGATACTAGTAATCATTTGACCTCATAAAATTAATAGATTAGATATTAAGTCCTCATGGGATCGATATTTTTATACTACTTGAACGATACGTGCGCTTGCGTTATACGCGTGTGTAATCACCGGTCAAGTTTTTGGCGCAGTTGCCGGGGACTTATTTATCTTTTAATATTAGTTTAGGGGTTAGATACGTTACTTGTATCTAATTTCTTTTTACTTATTGTTTTTATTTTCTTGTGTTTCAGGTTCGCAGAAAGTACATGAGACGAACGAGAAGCTTTGAACTCCGACCGCTTGACCCAGAAATTGAAAGAACTATCAGACAGTTGAGAAGGGAAAGGCGAGAACGCTAAGAAGCAATCATTAACATGGAACCTGAACCGTTGGAGGTTGCACCACCAATACCCATTCGAGACAGAACCATTCCGGTGGTTGACAGACTCATTTCCTGTATTGTACTTCCTCACTTACCAGCAAATGCGTGTGACATCAAAACATGCATTCAGATGATTCAGCAGTCAGTTCAGTTCGGGGGGAATGCAACTGAAGATCCTAATGCCCACATCAGCAACTTCCTGGAAGTTTGCGGTACTTTCAACTACAACCGAGCATCAGAAGAAGCAATGAGACTGCGAGTTTTTCCATATTCCCTGAAAGACAGAGCTAAAGTTTGGCTACATTCACTACCAGCAGGTTCCATCACAACTTGGAACACTTTAGCCACCAAATTTCTTGCAAAGTACTTTCCACCAACCAGAACTGGAAAGCTGAGGAATGACATCACATCCTTTGTACAACAAGATTCAGAATCCCTCTGCGAATCTTGGGAAAGGTACAAAGATTTGCTCCAGAAATGTCCTCACCATGAGATTCCAAAATGGCTTCAAGTCCAAACATTCTATAATGGGCTTTCTGGAATAATGAAAACCACAATCGATGCTGCTGCTGGAGGACCTTTAATGGCAAAAGGAGAAGATCAGGACTGTGACCTAATCAAAGAAATGGTCAACAACAATTCCTTATGGCCAACAGAAAGGAGCATGATCCAAAGAATTGCAGGAATTTATGAAAGTGGAGCCAATACAACAGTAAACGTCAAGCTTGATCAGATATGCAAATTCATGGAGACTCTTACCACTAGATCCACAAGTTCACCATATGGAGGAGCACCAGAGTCGAACCAACTTGAAGAGACGGTGAATTTTGTCAACAATTTCAACAGACAGGGGAACAATCCATATTCCAACACCTACAACCCAGGTTGGAGGAATCATCCCAATTTTTCATGGAGCAACAATTCAGGCCAACAGCAGAACTATCCACCACCTGAATTCCAGCAACAGAACAAAAGCCAAGAGCAGGCAAATGAACCAAGAATAACAGAAGTGTTGACCCACTTGAAAAATATAGAAGCAAAACACGACTCTCAAGTAGCAAGATATGATACTATGTTTCAATCTCAAGCAGCAAGATATGATGCTATGTTTCAATCCCAAGCATCATTAATTCAAAGTCAATCTGCTTCTATTAAAGCACTGGAGAATCAAATTGGACAACTGTCAAATGCTCAGAGTTACAGACCGCCAGGTACCCTTCCTAGCAACATAGAGCCAAATCCAAGAAACATTGGGAAGGAGCAATGTAATGCCATCATGTTAAAAAGTGGTACTGAAATCAACAAAGATGTTGGAGCCAAAACAGCTGCTGAGGAAGTTCCAAAAGAAACAAAGCAACAGATGGAGGAAAAAGAAGCAAAGGAAAAAGAACAGATCATTCCACCTCCACCTTTTCCTCAACGTCTTCAGAAGAAAAACTTGGACAAGTAGTTTTCTCGGTTCCTGGAAATCTTCAAAAAGCTGCATATCAACATTCCATTTGCAGAAGCGTTGGAACAAATGCCCAGCTATGCCAAATTCATGAAAGACATTCTTTCACGAAAGTGGAGATTGGGAGATTACGAGACAGTAGCATTATCAGAAGAATACAGCGCTATCAATCAGAGGAAACTTCCCCCAAAGTTGAAAGATCCTTGCAGTTTCACTATTCCTTGAACCATAGGAGAACATGACTTCGGTAAGGCTCTGTGTGATCTAGGTGCGAGTGTTAACTTGAAGCCTTTTTCTATTTTTAGGAAATTACAGATTAGAGAAACAATGCCAACTTTAGTCTCACTATAACTTGCTGATAGAACGCTCGTATTTCCAATAGGCTTAGTTAAGGATGTGCTGGTTAAGGTTGACAAATTCATTTTCCCAGTAGATTTTATTGTCCTTGATATGGAGGAAGACGCAGACGTGCCAATCATCCTCGGGAGACCATTATTGGCTACAGGTCGAACCATTATTGATGTACAAAATGGAGAATTAACCATGGGGGTACATGACCAAGAAGTAACATTCAATGTTTTCAAGGCCATGAATTTCCCAGATGATGAAAAGAAGGAGGAATATTTCAAACTCGATGTGATACACAATACCATTCAGAACTCCAATGTAATGCAAAGTTCTACTGACAAACTTAAAACATGTCAATTACCTGTGGAGCCTAAAGATAAAGCGCACTGCGTACTGAAGAAGCCTATTCTTGCACTACAAGCAACATAAGAGAAAAAGTTCCACCAGCTCAACGAATTGGAGGAATTTCACATACAGCCTTTTGAGGATGCCAAATTATACAAGGAAAAGGCAAGGAAAATACATGATAAGAAGTTAGTGCGCATACAACTGGAACCAGGGCAGAAGGTACTGTTAAACAAATCAAGGGTGAAATTCTTCCCATGGAAGCCAAAATCACGGTGGTCAGGTCCATTTGTGATCACCAAAGTTTTACCAGATAGAGCTGTTGAGATACATGATCCTGACTCCAACAAAACTTTCAAGGTTAAAAATAAGTGTGTCAAGCATTACTGGGGAGAATCATTTGAGCGACAAAAAGAAAGTGTTACACTTTCAGATCCAGCTTAATGTTCGAGAAGTCACGTCTAGCTGACGACTCTAAACTTAGCGCTAGCAGGGAGGCAACCCATGCAATTTTTGTATATATTGTGATCTGGTGTGTTTTATTTTTGTGTGTTTAATTTTTACAGGTTTAGTCATTTCAAGATGGAAGAAGCTCTTGCAAATCTTTGCAAGCAATTCCCTTCCCTCCCTAAAAAATCTCTGATGAAAGTCTACAAAGATCGCTTGGAACGGATGAGATTAGTGATGATCAAAGGTATTCTACTGACATTCGTTGGTTAATTGAAGCACGGGTCTGATTGGCAGGTGAGTCTTCTGACTCTTTTATTTCACATCTGCCTGGCTTAGGAAGGAGCACCTTTGCTAAAAAGAGAAGAGCCAAAAGAATGTGTGTTTGTTATAAATGTGCTCGCATGTTTTGTAATACTTGTTGTCGTTCTTTAGGAATGGTGTCCGATAATCGCGAAGATAAGATTAACCTCATTAGGGATGGCTTGAGTAAGGAGTCTTTGGATGACATATATAAAACTCTTGAGACGCATCCCAGTGGATGTGTGTATCATCAAATTCGCATGTTATATGCACAATTCCAAAAGGAAAGACAACTGGTAAGTCTCGGGAATCTGACTCAAAAAGACCATGTTTGCCAGTTTATAAGAAAATTGGATGGGAAGCTTGTCCTTGACGCATAGACGTCAATCAAGCCGTTACTTTTCTTGTAAATATTATATCTCTTTGTCTTTTCTTAATAATTGTGATTTTCTTTGTTGTTTTCTTTTATTTTATCCGACAGGATCCAGACCTTTTTGACTATCACGATATTATTTCGCTACTAATCGTCCTCTGGAAGATACCTGTGCTATTTTTACTCACCCTTTTCAGGTACTATAAATTCAGCCCGTCATTGCAATTTTGAAGGCATCCAGAGTTGAGAAAGAAATACATATAAAAAATGGAAGCCACATCAAGAAGACGAGTTGAAAACATCTGTGTGTTTTGCGGTAGTAGTGTTGGTACTAAACCACAATACGTAGAAGCAACACAGGAATTGGGTCGAGTCTTAGCTGCAAGGAATATGCACTTAGTATATGGCGGAGGCAATCTTGGACTTATGGGGATCGTTTCAAAAGCTGTACAGGAAGGAGGCAGTCACGTTTTGGGAATCATCTCAAAACCCTTGGCAGAAGCAAATCTTATTGAACCATCAAACAGAGAGGAACTGATCGTGCCATGTATGTCTGAACGTTTGGCAGAAATGATTAACTATGCTGATGCTTTTATTGCTCTGCCAGGTGGCTTGGGTACATTGGAGGAAATTTTTATTATGCTATCTTGGGCGAACCTGAACATACACCAGAAACCAATTGGGCTGTTTACGTTGATGGATTTTATGATTTTCTTTATGTGTTTATTGATAATGCCCGGAGAAATGGGTTCGTGTCAAAACCTTTAAAAGAACTCCTCTTCACTGCCAGAACTGCTCCGGATCTAATTGACCAAATCTTAGCCTATGAACAACAAATTGACCCTATCCTTTCAAAGATAAATTGGTCTGAGGACGATCGTGGTAAGAGGCGTCAGATTAATCTAGATCTTAACCTTTAATTTCCTGTAGAATTTCAGCTAACCAGGTATTATCTTCTAAATTCTTCTTCTACTGTTTAGTTGATCAGTACCTTCTTCTACTGTTTAAGACATTGGGGACAATGTCTCATTTAGGTTTGGGGGAGGGAATTAGTTGATTAATATCTTGTTTTTAGTTGTGAGTTGTTTTTTATTTTAAGTCCAAAATTTTTCGAAAAATACAAAAAAATTGAAATTTTTTCAAAAATTACAAAAATATTTTGTGTTTTTGTGTTTTTATTTTGACTAAAAGGGTGAAATTGGTAAGAGATGGCTGAGTAAGGAGTTTCCACTCCTGAGACGTATCTCAAGCCTATTTTCGAAATCAGTTAATTTTTGTTTATTTCCTTTTAAATTATTTAATTTGTAAATTCTCCATAAAACAGACTAAAATGGATCTTCATATGTTCAGTTAGCAGATATTATCAACATACATAGAAACATATGGACTTGAACTGTAATTGAAAAGTTTGTAATATTCACTGCTCTAGTTAAATTTGAGGAATCATCTCAAAAAGTAATGGAGTAAAAAAATAAATCTGAGATCCGAGTTATTAAGTCTGTAAAGGTGTTTGAACACCTAGTGCCCTAAAACCAACTGGTTTGGGAGTCACTGACCCAAAGCTCATTACATGGATCAAAGATGCTGCAAAAATATATATATCTGAAGTCTGAGTAATTAAATTCGTAGGGGTTAACACCTGGTGCCCTAAAGCCAACTGGTTTGGGAGTCACCAACCCAAAGCTCGCTACATAGACGGAAGATATTGTATATAAATAAAAAATAGAAAAAAAAATCAAAGAAAAAATCAGAAAAATCTGAAAAATTATTCCATTGCTGCAAAAAGGTGTGAATTCTGATAAAACTTTAGGACAAAAATATTACTCTCTTATCAACTGCACTTGTGACTGTTGTGGGCAAAAATGAGTTGTTTAATATTTTGTTAGCTGTGTATATGGAGAAAGGTAAATATAATCGGAGAATTTACTTATTCAGTAATTTAGAATGAAAGAAAACAACTAGTAACTTGGAGTAGAAGTTTCACATGATTAGTCACTAACTTCTTTATTCTCTTTCTCTTGTCTTTTTGCTTTTGTGTGATTTAGTTTTATTATCTTTTCACTTTTGTAAAACATTTGTGGGTATCGTTGCTGTAAGCCCTCACGAGACTATAACTCGTCCACTAGGGACACCTATGGGTTTAAAGGCTTGTTGCATATGCTAAATGCAACCGTGATCCCTACGAAAGTGGCTTAGTTTAATTTTAATTGTTTCTTGTATTTTATTTTATTGTTTTGCTTGAGGAGTAGCAAAATGATAGGTATGGGGGTGTGATGAGCGGAAAATATATCAATATTTACCGCCCCTTTAACTTAATATTTTGTTTAGTTTCTCGGGTTTGATGAACGTTTTGATGTGTTTTAGTTTATTTTACAAATAAAATAATATCGGATCTCAATGAAATCATTTAGGACGAAATATGGGTCAAATAAGGGCAAAAATTGGACTAGACATATTAATTTTGGAGATTGGAAACTTGAAATGGCGTTTTAACGAAGTGCAGTTTTGGAAATTCCAGTTTTACGCATTTGTCGTATTTTGGGCATAACTTTTTACTCCGATATAGGATTGAGCTGATTCAAGTTCCCGATTAAAAAAGACTCAAAGATCTACAGCTTTGAAAGACACAATCATTTCGAATTCTAACGATTTCATGCCCAAAATTGATGAACCATCCAGAAGTGTGTTGTGTGTAATTATTAAAGTCACTTTCAATCGTTTTCAAAGCAAAAAATAAATTAATAAATAAATAATAAAAATTATCAAATCATCACCAAACATGATAAGAGATTAGTGGAGCAATTAATAATGGATTTGGTGGAGCAATTAGTGGAGCAATTAATGGAGTAATTAATAATTGATTTGGTGGATGATTTGATGGAGGCAAAATTTTGCCTATAAATACCAAGCCATTTCATTTGTAAAATTCATACTTTCTTCTAAGGAATTCCTTAAGAATACTAAGAAGATTGTATCTTGTTTGTTTATTTACAGCTTTCAGTAATTAATTTCCGCTTTCGCACTTTCTTTTCTTTACTTTTCAGTTTTTACTTTCCGTAATTTACTTTTACGCACAAAACTTTTCTTTCTTTAATTTTTAGTTTTTACTTTTCAGTAATTTACTTTCAGCAATTTACTTTTCAGCAATTTACTTTTCAGCAATTTACTTTCAGCAATTTACTTTCAGTAATTTACTTTCAGCATTTAATTTTCAGTATTTAATTTCAGCATTTACTTTCAGCATTTACTTTTCAGTATTTAATTTTCAGTATTTTACTTTATGTCTTTTATTTTATTTAAGTTTTTTTTACTTCCCGTAAATATGTGTCGTAACTAAGCCAGTTATCTGGGGTTGTGATGAAATCCAATATCACCGGTTTATAAGGGGTTAGATTATAGCTTGGGTAATATAAAGATTTATTTATTGAGTCTTAATCTTAATACTTTTTCATTAACTGGCCATTAATAAAATTGAACTGGGAAACTTAAAATGAACTAGACATAGGGATTTTAAGCTTAAGACCTTAGACTCAATAGTCCACGATCTTCCTTGAGGATAGATAACCCTTTAATAGATTTCCTTACAGGATAGACATATACCTGTCGGGCGGGGGTAGCCATAATTGGAACTTAAACTTAATGAATCCAGATAATTTGGTTGACATAGACATATGGTTCAATTGGGTTAAACTGGGTATTTGTGTCTGACCATCGACAGAGGCTTACACATAATTTAGTGTTTCAGGTTAATAAATCAATATATTACCCAACTTTAAGATAACCACTTCATATTTAAAATGATATTGGAAGAAATCACAACCCTAGATAGTTTTTAATATTGAATTTTCTTAAAACCTACTTTCGAACAATTTTATTTACTTGTTTTCAAATTTAGAATCGTCACCATTTCAAATCAATCAAACAACCTGTTAGATACTAGTAATCATTTGACCTAGAATTTACTTTTGATTTTTAGAAAATCAAGTTGCCATTCTAGAGTTGGTAGGCCACTCCTTGGTGACCTAGAATTTTTCTAGAGTTGTTTCAAAGTGGTGAGGATAGATTGGTGAAGTATTGAATGGATTAAAGTGTTGGATTTTATAAATTTGGTGAAATTGGACAATTTGAAGAAATTGAAAAATTAGGGTTCATAACCCACTCCAAATTTGGAGCTTTTCATATATGTGATGTATTATATTATGCATATGATGCATGTAATATTTTAGGTTGATTGGATTTGATCTTGGCATGTTTTGAACTAATGGGACCAAATTGTAATTAATTGAAAATTTTGGGTGGGTCACGGCATTAGACTAAAAATTGGGGATTTATGTGAAATCTGATTTTGATGCATTAGATGTGTTGAAAAACATTTTAGAAATGATTTAGAATCATCCAAAATTATATTTGACAACTTTTGGACTAAAATGATCAATTTACAAAGTTTTGGGGCAATTCGGTAATTACCAAGAAATTTGATCTCTTGTGTAATTTTTCATAATTTTATAATTGGATAATTAAATAAATAAGTTTATTTAATTGATCCAAGAAAAAAATTTGAAATCGGAAAATTTTGATTTCCCACTATTCCAATGCGTTACCGATATTCCGCCCATAAAACCCCCAACAAAATGGTATCAGAGCCAGTCAAATTATGGACACCCCTATATGATTAGCCCTTTAAAATCTAATGTTTGTTCTGTTGTTTACTTGATACATGCATGCTTTCATTTAATTTGATTAAATTTAAAGTGTATGACATTTTAGGGAATATCCCCGCTTAATAAGGTTTTAAAGTAACTTGTATTTGGAATACTTGTTTCTTGGTCCGTCTTGTCAATACGGTTTATGAATATTTTTCCGTGACTACATCTGAGACCGTGCCTCTGCTGTGAGGGTGTAGCCGATAAAGATTTATTTATGCCGGATGTATATTAGATACTAGATAAATTCAAGCGAAAGCGGAATCCTGAACGTGCCCTAGCTGTCAGGGTTACGCAAGTAACTTGAGTTTATCATTGACGAGTTTAACCTTGGTACGTCTCCTTGTGGGCCTGCCTTAGCAGCGACAACGAGAAACGACAAGGACCGAAAACCCAAAAGTCACTAGTGAGTGATTGACAATGGGTTGTCTACCTGTGAATATACGTAGGCGAGACCGTGCCTCTACTGTGAGTCGAAATATATTCACGGGATCCTCTTCCCATTATAGAATTCGATTTAATTATTGAATTCTTTTTTTCCGTTGGGGATTACGGTATTACATAAAATAGTGGGAGCCACTGCTAAGTTTTAAAATTCCATAACTTAGGCAGTGTGTATTATTATGGAAATAGCCGCTTGTTCATTTCCTTATTCTATTGTTTTTATAGAATTGAACTTTTATTTACTGCACACATATTTTGATATGTTATCTGACTTGACTCTTGGTTGCAGTTATTATAGAATAGGTTCTAGATACTACTAGACTATGATATTATTAGATTGGTCTAAACCATCAGGAACTGTTGTTCCGATTTTCTTCAAAAATTAAGATGGTTAACGACTTAGTTTCTAAGTCATGATAGATAATCTAGATAGATATCCCTTTTAGGATATAATACTTTAGAGAGAATAGTTTCTTATGCAGTAAGAATTGACTTGAATTAGTTCATGTCTCAAGATTCTTGACTGGCATTAAGAAATCCCCATTAGGTATTTGTTTATCTAACAATGACGTTTCTTAGCTTTAATGCCCTTTAGAGGCAATGTTTCTGACACAATTTGCTAATCAATTATTTACAATTGTTGTGAATAGTTGAATGCAAATAGTAAAGCTAATGAAAGGAGATGCGTATAGTTGTGTATAGAAAATATCGATTTTCATAATACTACAACTATAGGTATTGGATACCAGATCTCCCATATAGTTATTTAAAATATTAGTTAATGATTGTTTTGATATTTGATATCGGAACCTGCGACTATTGGATATTTACTTGTTCCTTATAGACAATTATTATATATTTTAAATATAACTAGTAGTGTCATTGACGTAGAGATAAACATTAAGAAAAATTATTCGGTAAAGTAAATAATTTAGAACGGTGCTTTATGAGATTTTACCACTTGAGCATTGGATGCTTATTCCGTATGGTAAAAGATGGTTTGATACGATATCATACCACATATTCTTATCCATTTAATGAATATTGTATTCGGGAAGGTGATTAAAATCTCGTTTAACCAATGATTTGTCATTGGACCACCAGATTTATTAAACTGATACATTAGATGTATATTGTTTAATGAATTATAATTGCTTAAGGTAGTTTTCTTTCCTTCGTAACCTGGTTTATGAATTGTCATAACTTAGTTACATGTTTCTGAAAGAACATATATTGAACGTCTTGAAATGATCAAGAACTTTCAATCTGTTATGATGAAACATAGGTTGAATATTTTTGACTTGTTCAAAATATATTCAATGTCAAAAATATTCAATCTGATGTTTTATGAGAACTCTATCCTTAAAATTCATTACATGTCTTTGAACTGTTCAAAGATATTTGATACGATCAAACATATGAATTTAAACAATTAGTTCTTAGGTTATTCAGTGAATATGATTCTTATTCAATATTATTCTTCCACGATTCCATCTTGATGGAATTGAGTAGTGGGAGCAGTCGAATTTTATATGATTTGATTCGTTTGATATTGAATGTTATCGAATTAGTTTCAATACTCTTGGGGATATGCTCCAGTAACACTAGTTCATCTTTTTAATTTAGGTTCCATTCATTTCTATAGTTACATATATATGATATGTATAGGTAGAAAATCTGAATCTTGAAAATTTTGAGATTTGAATCTTTCTTTTATATAATAGTTATATAATGGAAATTATTTACACCTCGTAGGTATAAGTAAAAGTTTATCATTTATTCTGTTTAATAGAATATTGTATTCTCTTTAATAGAATATATTTCCTACGATCCTAAGTAATACAATCATTTTATTACTTGGTATGTAACATCAGATGTTAACAATTGTAGAAAAGACTTGACTTATTGAAGTCAAATGTGAGAATGATAAACTATAAATGGAACTATGTAATTAATAAGATGAAACAACCCTTATTCATCTTCTATATAAGCCTAATAGGTATCGGAATCATTTACGAGTATTTGATACTTAATGGTTCTATTGTTTTCTTACCAAAAAAAATTATCCTATAACTTATAATGGAAGTGATATTTGATATCGATTCTGGAAGTTCATCATTGAACCATAAATCTAAGATTGTCCGTAGCTTACTACGATCAAGTTTTGAACCTGATTAAGCTTTCATTATGAATTAGTTCATGATATGTGATAATTGTTTGCGCAGCGAAAGTGGGGTGAGCTTATTAAAGGTTTGACCTTTATAGTATGACAGTGAGAAAAGTTATACTCAGTAATCTATTGTAGATTCTGAGGAAACTTGTCTCTAGTCACACTAATTGAACAATTAAAGATATATTGGTTAATATTGATATTAAACTGTACATTTTAGCTAAAGAATGCAAAATGGCATTTTTGGATGACTTATTCAGATAAGAGATCAGTTGTGATTTCTTCATTTGAAGAGTTCATTCTGGAATGGCCCTAGAGTTTGTGTTATGCTGAGATTGCAGTTTAGTCTGCTAGCTTATAGAGCCTATTGTAGACTCAGATAAGTCTTCCGGAAATCTGTGTTCTCTATTTTTGACATCAGTCAGATTGTCTGATCTTGTCAAAGTGTAGAGAATACATATGTGATTGAAGGGTTAGTGGGAGCGTACAAATTACTTTCTAGTGTTATATATCCTAACAACATTATCATTATTATAGTAATAATGAGATGTTTGTGAGGTAAAAGGTTTACCTAAGTCTTCTTTACTCCGTGAAAGCAGTGAGAGTAGTCTCTGTCATATTCGATATAAAGTTTTATATAAGATATAAAACTAAGAGACTTGTGAGATACTCCTATTATTCGTGCATTAGATATGATCTAATAAAAGACACAACAAGGCTATCTGTATGACAGTTAGTATAACTGTTTGACAGTTAATGTGTGTCTTGTATATAGTATTCATCTTTTGTAAAAGATGATTACTTTTTCGAAAAAGATATTGATTATAATATCTAATCAGTCTTATGTATCATTTGATGATGACATAATGAATGTTTCATTATGTGCGATTAAAGATATTGATTTAATCGTAATTGTTACGAGTTATTTTGATATCCTATAGACCACATGATGGATCTTGAAACACGTTCTTTGTGATCTTTGAGATATTAAGAACGAGTTTCTAATTAATGGAGCATACGGTCTGCAACCATTAGGGTCATATTAGTTTTGAGACTGATTATGACGTTAGACAGTCTACGTCATAAAGAGTCACAAAAGATGCAATGGAAGTGTCACGAAGGATTCTACTATTTAGTGGAATTAGATGCAACTTATGAAGTATTGACTTATGAAGTTGCATAGTGACCTTATAAATTAGAAGTTTTATATTGGTGTTGTGTTTGTGGTTGTCCGCATAGTATTTTGGATTTGATCCATGAATACTTGGACAACTCAGTAGTTGTAGCACAATACTGATGTAGTGTCTGATTCATATTAATGTATAATTTAGATTCTACAAAATATGAAAGATATTGACTATGGGAAACGATTGGGTTTGTTTGAAAAACTCATTATGTTATAGCGGACTTACTTCTTGTTGCCTACCTCTTAAGTGCTAGATGAGCTTTTGAGGGCTATGTGTATACGATACACATTGAGATGTATATATGATACCGTGGATTGGCACAAGAGCAAGTGGGAGAAATTGTTGGGGTTGGTGCTTAGAGCGCCAATCCGGACCGTATTTATGTCTGATTCATGAATATGAACAATACATTTTTCCATAATATTACTTATTTATGGTTGCACCTCTTGTTTTTATATACGTATTCGATCTGATTACGATTAGATTGAAACTAAATGTTGTTTAGTGATATATATATTAGACAAAGGCCCGATAATATATAATGCAGTACACAGTTACAAAGCTAGTTTGTAATTGACATTGGGAAGTGTCACTGCTAAATGTATATTATCAAATATAGTTCATGGTCAAGATTCACTAACACGGGTCGGTTAGTCAAATCTGTTGAGACTAGTACATGTCGTATAACGAGACTTGGTCTGATGGTTTATCCCAATGAACCATGAGTCTAGGGAGACTCGTATAGACGTGTAGGTGTTTAAAGTGGATAAACACTGAACGACTCACCGAAGATTCTAAATGGATGGTACACCAACGTCAATAAGAATCTTCTCGGGTTGAGTAGCATAGTGGTCCTTCGACTTGATATACCACTGTGGATATATGAGACATCCTCCACACTTAAATGGCAGTCACGTCACCGATCTATTTAGATCAGACCTCCGCCTATTCGTTGGGTGTGGACCGATCCTCAGGATATCATGTGTGTATCAAGATAGGATCCGTCAGTTCTATGTACAGAGCATAGGTAGTCCATATATGATTAGCAGTCTGTTAAATCTGTGGCCACAGTATACTTCGGAAGTAAGTTCCGAATGTTATTTAGAGATTGCTAATAGATACGTCGACGGGATAATACCTATAGAGATTTGACGTTTACATCTATATCTATGGTATTATCCGGATACCTGTGACGGAGGGATTATACGTATGCAATGACCTCGACCTGTATGATTCAGCTAGTTTATCGTGGTCGTCATAATTTACGGGTGGGTAAATTATGGACACGAATTTTGATTTTGTGACGGATATACCTGAATCTAGAGAGTCTCACTAATGAAATATACTCGTAGATCACTAAGGCAACTTTTATGAATAATGATGATTATTTATAAATCGTTTAAACGTTAAACGAAAAATACATGCGAACGGACCGAACCGTCATTTTCTAATTAATGTGTATTTATATTTAATATATGATATTATTAAATACACATTAATAAATTTTCAAATAAAGATATTTGACATATATATCATTTATATATGTATTTGAGATATTTAAAGTAAATATAATACATATATTTGAGATATTTGTATTTGATTAATTAATTAATTATTTAATTGTTAAATAATTAATATAATTAAAATATGAATATCTTACCAAATGATAAAGTCAGGAAATGATTATAAGTGTTTATTGTTGACTTTATACTTAAAGGAAAAGGTTGTCAAAATGATTTTGACCTCTTTAGATATTTGTTTTAAATTGTTTAAAATTGAAATATCAATTTCCTTTATTTATTAGAAAATTCGGCCAAGACCCTAATATCAATATAATTGTTATATTTTTTGAGTTGCAATTGTTGACTTACTTTATTCATTGAATGGTTTGATGATTAAAGTTGCAAGTTGATTTTAAATGAAACAAAAATATAATATATAGATATTATTACTTACCAATTTCGCCCAAGGCTTAAATTTGTGAGTATATATTGTTTTGTTTCATCTTTTAGAGTTAAAATAAGTTCATTAGACACCAAATATAATACAAAAGTAGTTGAGCGAAAAGCTTGAATGCTAAAGGAAGATGGCTTGGAAAATCATGATTTTGTAAGTTATTTTTCAAAGTCTTCAACATGAAAATTGTTTCTAACATGCTTAGCATCATTTTGTGTTGCTTTGGTGTTGTCTCTCTTCTTATAGTTTGTGTTTATTTTAGTTGTGAACTTTGATGAAAGATTGAAGCATGTAAGTAAGCTTGAAATGGTTTCAAAGCTTTACTTTTGATTTTTAGAAAATCAAGTTGCCATTCTAGAGTTTTTAAGCCACTCCTTGGTGACCTAGAATTGTTCTAGAGTTGTTTCAAAGTGGTGAGGCTAGATTGGTGAAGTATTAAATGGATTAAAGTGTTGGATTTTGTAAATTTGGTGAAATTGGACAATTTGAAGAAATTGAAAAATTAGGGTTCATAACCCACTCCAAATTTGGGGCTTTTCATATATGTGATGTATTATGGTATGCATATGATGCATGTAAAATTTTAGGTTGATTGGATTTGATCTTGGCATGTTTTGAACTAAAGGGATCAAATTGCAATTAATTGAAAATTTTGGGTGGCTCACGGCATTAGACTAAAATTTGGGGATTTATGTGAAATTGATTTTGATGCATTAGATGTGTTGAAAAACATTTTAGAAATGATTTAGAATCATCCAAAATTGTATTTGACAACTTTTGGACTAAAATGATCAATTTACAAAGTTTTGGGGCAATTCAATAATTACCAAGAGATTTAATCTCTTGTGTAATTTTTCAGAATTTGATAATTGGATAATTAAATAAATAAGTTTATTTAATTGATCCAAGAAAAAATTTTGAAATCGGAAAATTTTGATTTTCCACTATTCCGCTGCGTTACCGATATTCCGCCCATAAAACCCCCAACAGTATATCCATACTTTCGAAGAGTGGATACTAGGACATATTTGATTCTAATTCAAATGATGTCTACGAATCTAGTTTATTAGGCAAAGTGCCTAAAACACCTTTTACTTGGTAAAAGTGCAAGTACCATCGATCTGTTAGCCCTCGTTCATAGTGATGTAAGTGGGCCCATGTCTAGCTAAGCTAGTGGTGGATATGAGTACTTCGTAACCTTTACAGATGTGGCATCGCATTACAGTTATGTGTATCTTTTTAAACACAAGTCAGAAACTTTTGAGTAATTCAAAGAGTTTCGACACGAAGTAAGAAAACAGACCGGTAAAGTATTAGAACATTGCGGCTAGACCATGATGGACCATACTTAAACATATGAGTAACTCTGAGCTACCAATTTCCTTCTGAGGATACGCATTAAATAATGCAGTACTTATTTTGAATAAGGTTTTGTAAAATCTGTTCGACAGACTTCATATTAGATATGGACAGGAAAGAAACTGGGTTTCTCATTCCTGAAGATTTGGGAATGCTGGGCATATGTTTGGATGGTACCAAACTAGAACCCAAATCAGATAAGTGCTTATTTGTAGGTTGTCCTAGGGAAACCAAAGTATAGTACTTATACAACTCACAAGAGAACAATGTAATTATTGCTCTCCATGCGGTTTTCCTAAGAGGAATTCCTATATGCAGTGGTAAGTGGGAGGAAAGTAAAACTCGATGAAAATCAGTGTAATACTGTTCCAGGCACCGAGTCCTTACGGAATAAAAACAGTTCATCAGGGATGAAACTATACCACAATCTTCGAATACACAAGAACAACGTAGGTCGGAGAGAGTCAGAAAACAACCTGAGAGGTATGGATTTCTGATCTCACCTCATGTAGATGTCAATCTTATTGAGGAAGACGAACTGGCTACGTATGAGGAAGTGATACAAGGTATCAACTCCTTTTATGGCAAAGTGCCATTAAGTTCGAAATGGATTCCATGTATACCAACCAAGTTTGGACACTGGTTGATGTACAAGAAGGCATTGCAGAAGGCATTGTGCCTATTGGTATTGTATGAGTCTTCAAGGAAGACATACATGGATGTCAACATAAAAATGTACACAGCTAGGCTTGTACAGAAAGTGTATCATCAACGATATAGTGTCGACTACGACGAAACTCTTTCACTTGTTGCCATGACTAAATCCATTCGGATAATGCTTGC
The DNA here is from genome assembly GCA_019454045.1 of Zanthoxylum bungeanum. NCBI lineage: Eukaryota > Viridiplantae > Streptophyta > Magnoliopsida > Sapindales > Rutaceae > Zanthoxylum > Zanthoxylum bungeanum. Next base: position 30,570 of record SKCR01030627.1, read on the forward strand.
TATAACAACATATTTCGTTTATGAAATATGACAACTGGACGCCAAAACCATTTTCTTTAACGGAAACCTTTTGGAGGATGTTTATAAACATCCTGACGGTTTTTTTGGTTTAAAACATGTAAACAAGGTTTGCAAGTTAAATCGATCCATTTATGGATTGAAGCAAGCATTGTGTTCTTGGAACCAGCGTTTTGATGTAATCATAATGGTATATGATTTAATTCAAAACGAAAATAATTATTGTCAGTGCACTCCCATAAGAGGGTTAATGGGAGTGCACTGACAATCACTGTCCTATACATTGATGATGTTGCTTCTTAGCAATAACATTCCCATAATATAATCGGTGAAAGCTTGGATTTCATTATAATTCTCCATGGAATACCTGGGAGAAGCAGGCTTTATTCTAGGAATAAAGATCTACTGGGATAGATCTCGAAAGCTGCTGACACTCTCTCAGTATTCGTACGTTTTGATATGTACATGACCTGATGTCTCATAAGCTTTGAGTATATGTAGACGCTATAAGGGCAATCCATGTGATGGTCACTGGATTGATATAAAGAATGTCCTTGAGTATCTTAGATGAACCAATGATGCTTTTTGAGAATATGGGGAATGGAGAACTTGAGATGACTGGGTTCATCGCTGCAAGTTTCCAAACCGATGAAAATGACTGTAAGTCATAATAAGGGTACGTATATAGTTTGAATAACAGAACAGTCTGCTGGAAATCTTTCAAGCAAGATACTGTTGCCGAATAAACAACAAGAGCGGAATATTGATGTAGTTGAGGCAGCAAAAGAAGTATTTTGGATCTAAATAATCTTAATTGGATTAGGAGTAGTTCTATTAGAAGCTGAGCTAGGCTACAACGCAGGCTAAAGAACCACGGTCTCATCAATGATCCAAGTATGTACTTCGACTAATTTCATCTGATTCGTTAGATAATACATCGTGGCGATGTGATGATCGAATAATTCACATCAGATGATAATCTTGCAAATCCCCTGACGAAAGTTGTTTCTAAGCAGAATTTTGAGCGACCCGTACATAGTTCAAGTGTTAGACACTTGAGTGATTTGCTATAGGCCAAGTGGGAGATTGTTGGATAATTATGACCCATAGCATCACTATTTGTACAGAACATGGTGTTGTTGTACAAATTAACTATGTGACAAAGGAAATTGCTCTTTTATCATTTGTAATTGGATTACCTGGATATATAAATGATAAAAGTCCTTATGATTAGTTCCGGATTAATAAGATATGAGACAATATTAATCCACACAGGTTTAATCATTAAATATCCCTAGTCGTAGTATTATCGAGACTGGACATCGATAATGCGGAATAGGCTAATATTACACTTGTGCGTGTTATGGAAGCGTAACAGCATAGTTCTCATATATTTGGGTATTGGATACTCATGCAAGTGTAATAGGAGGTTCTGCTACCGATGGTACGGAAATAGTTTCGCTCTGGATAGACCCCTCAGAATCCCATTGGTAGTAGGACTATGTGTCTATGGGAATCCGAATCAGGGTAGGTGTATTTGGTCTTAACCTGAGACTTGCATCGCTAATACTTGCGACAATCAATATACTTTGGTTTTGGTCGTCCGGGGCTTTAACAGGTTCTATGTACGCCTCTTCTGAGTATACTGAGAATCGTAGTGTATTGGGTGTGATGTGGAGACGGAAGTATCACTTCAGTCATATGGAGATGATGATCACGCAAGGATTCAGAACTGGTACTCTAAGTGCTATAGCCATCGTGGAAGTATGACTAGGTCATGACTTTCCGATCATAAAGAGACTAGTTGCTAGTGATCTGATATATGCTTCATACGAGGCAGACACAACTCCAGCCCCAGGCCTTGTATGTGACATCTGATACTGGATCGTAATACGCAATACTGCGTATACTACGCCTGACAAAGATCTTGTATTCCGTAGAAGAATATTTCTGGAGAATTGGGTAGGCACGGTGCTTTGCTAGAAGCCAACCATGTCTTGTAAATCGGTAAGTACGTGGTACGGGGTACACATGTATTCGGATAGTCCGATGACCGAATTTATTGCTAACATATCCATGGATCTCTTGGGTCGCATCCCAAAGATTCACCGATGATGTTTGACTCGAACAATATTAATCTGGGATTAATAAAGAGAGAGAATATTAATCTGGGATTAATTTAGAGAGAGAAAATTAATCTGGGATTAATTAAGGTAAGAATTAACTGGGATTAATTATCAGAGAAAGAATTAATTTGGGATTAATTGCGTCGAGAATTTATCTGGGATTAAATTCGTCGAGAGGAGAGAACGCGATTAATTTGGAATTAATCGGTAAAATAAATTTAATAGTTAAATTAGATTTTACTATTTAATTTATTTAATTGGGCTAAATAATATATTAGATATATTAATTGAAATTGGATTTCAATGGGAAATTAAATTGGATTTTAATTTTAGCGAACGAATTAATTTGGAATTAATTCGCGAGCGATATTCATAATAATTTTACTGGGTATTATTATTTAATTAAATTAGATTTAATTATATCGCGAAGGAAAATTAGTTTAATCGGATTAAACGAATCCGAGCTCGAAGTGTGTTGAGCAAGGCTACTTGAATTTTGAATTTAAAGTGAGGCCCACTTCACTTACATCATTAGTCATTTTTGGTGATTGACTTGAGTGATGGGTTTTGGTGGAATCTTGTGAAACACTCAACATATTTATTTTGGAAATTAATCTCTCTCTCCTTGGGCAATGGCCAAATTGGACTTTATTTTAATGAAGGCCGAATGGCCTTTAATAAAAGGCAAAATAATATTGCCTTTGTTGTTTAATGGCCGAATGGCCTTATTCATTTAATGGCTGATTGCCTCTGATAAATATATAAGCCTAGTGGCCATTTAATTCTTCTTCAAGTGTGGAGCACACAGAGACCAATAAAAAGCTCTCCATTTTTCCTTTTATTCATATGGCCGATTTTGCCTCTAATTCAAAAGGCATTTTTGGCTTCTTTTCAAATGATTTTGGTCGAATTAAAAGGAAATGATTATTGCCCTCTGCTTTTGAAGCATGGCCAAAAGGCCTCTGAACTTCAGGGCGATAGCTTCCCTCTCTTTCTCTCTCGGGCAAATTTGATTTTCATTGGGAGATAAAATTTGTTCCATTTGTTCTTACTACACACATACGGGAGTCAAATGAAGGTGATAGGGATACTCACCCAAGAGCTTGGAAGTTTCAACATCCATGAAAGTTTTGAAAGTCAAAGCCGATCAATGTAAGTTTATTCCGCAAACTTCTTGATTTATTCATACACGAATCACGCTTAGAGATCCTATGGCATGTCTAGGACACTTACACACAGGATATCATGAGCATCAGTCCACACCCAATGAACAAGCGGAGGTCTGATCTAAATAGATCGGTGTCGTGACTGCCATCAAAGTGTGGAGGATAACTCATATATCCACTGTGGTATCTCAAGTCAAATGACCACTATGCTCGCTCAACTCGAGGAGATTTTTATTGACGTTGGTGTACCATCTACGTATATTCATTAGGTAGACAATTCATTGTCAATCACACTCATTGTGACTCCTGTTTTTGGTCCTGACCATTTCTCGTTATGACAGTTTTGGCACGTTCACACGGAGGCGTATCAAGGCTTCACTTGCCAATGACAAACTCAAGATACCGATGTAGTCCTGACAGCTTTGGCCTATTGGAATAAAAGGCAAAATAATATTACCTTTGTTGTTTAATGGCCGAATGGCCTTATTCATTTAATGGCCGATTGCCTCTGATAAATATATAAGCCTAGTGGCCATTTAATTCTTCTTCAAGTGTGGCGCACACAGAGACCAATAAAAAGCTCTCCATTTTTCCTTTTATTCATATGGCCGATTTTGCCTCTGATTCAAAAGGCATTTTTGGCTTCTTTTCAAATGATTTTGGTCAAATTAAAAGGAAATGATTATTGCCCTCTGCTTTTGAAGCGTGGCCGAAAGGCCTCTGAACTTCAGGGCGATATCTTCCCTCTCTTTCTCTCTCGGGCAAATTTGTTTCTCCTTAAGAGATAAAATTTGTTGCATTTGTTCTTGCTAGTACATACGAGAGTCAAATGAAGGTGATAGGGATACTCACCCAAGAGCTTGGAAGCTTCAACATCCGTGAAAGTTTTGAATGTCAAAGCCGATCAATGTAAGTTTATTCCGCAAACTTCGTGATTTATTCACACACGAATCACGCTTAGAGATCCTATGGCATGTCTAGGACACTTACACACTGGATATCATGAGCATCAGTCCACACCCAACGAACAAGCGGAGGTCTGATCTAAATAGATCGGTGTCGTGACTACCATCAAAGTGTGGAGGATAACTCATATATCCACTGTGGTATCTCAAGTCGAATGACCACTATGCTCGCTCAACTCGAGAAGATTCATATTGACGTTGGTGTACCATCTACGTATATTCATTAGGTAGACAATTCATTGTCAATCACACTCATTGTGACTCCTGTTTTTGGTCCTTGCCATTTCTCGTTATGACAGCTTTGGCACGTTCACAAGGAGGCGTATCAAGCTTCACTTGCCAATGACAAACTCAAGCTACCGATGTAGTCCTGACAGCTTTGGCAAGTTCAGGATTTCCACTTTCAGTTGAATTTATCTAGTATCAAATATACATCCGGCATGGATAAAATTCTATCAACTACACCCTCACTGCTTTGGCACTTTCTCGGATGCAGCCATAGAAAGATACCCATAAACCGTATTGACAAGACGGACCAAGAAACATGCATCCAATATATGTCACATTACTGCTTATTTAAGCGGGGATATTCCTCAAGAAATCTTTGTTCTACATCAAATGAAGAATATAATCTAGATCAACTTCTAAATAATTCAATTCTTCTACCTTAGAAAACATAACTTAATTTAACCATTAAATTTCCATTACGTTTCCCGTTAGCGTAGAACCGAAAAGTCAAGAAATATCTAAATTACATGCATGTGCAAACATCAAAATTGGATTATATATCATATATCAAGCATGACTAATGTAATGTATGAAGGATCAGACCTGCTCTGGTACCATTTTTGTCGGGGTTTTGGGGCGGGCGCTGCGGAAGCTCGCGGTTCGGGTGAAATCGTAATTTTAAAACTTTTTAAATTACCGAATGAATTATTCAATATCCAATATGAATAATTCATTCATATTTCACCTAAAAATATTTATTCGATATCAAATAATGACATAAATATCTAAGAAATGTCGCGAAACTGTTACGAAAATATTTTTTTGCAAAAGGCATAAAACATGTTTTTTGACCGAACCGACCACCCAATGCACATGAGGCTGCCCAGGTCAGCCCCAAAAGTGCTAGTGCCGTTCATGGGCTGCCTGAACAGTGACAAATTCACTGTTTGGGTAGTCGTCACTCGGTTGGCTCAAAAGTCTCCCGGTAATGCCAATTTTTACCGTTTTTGCTTATTTCAACTCTGAAACAATTCCGAAAATTGTTCCAACACCTAAAAAATATCCAATACATTTATATGATATTATTTTCATCACCATATGAACAGTATTTCCATATCTGATCCAGAAGTAAAAATATCATTTTTTTCATGCTTTAATCCAACTTTTTCAACATTAATCAAATTAATCACAACACCAATCCAAGCCACCACAATTGAAGCACCCAAGAATAATTGTAGGCATTATAAGAGTGGTAATAACACTCTAGAATGGAAACATATCATCAAATGATCAAATTGAACAATAATTATAATAATATTATCCAAATCAACTTCACACATGCACCAAGCCTTCCATTTCATCTTCCAAATCAAAAAGCCCCAAATTTTAAAGAAACGAAGAAACCTTAGAATGTCTCTAGATCATCAAGAACATGAAACATGCTTTCTAAAGCTTAGGGATATTTAAGATTACCTCTAATCTCTTAATTTCCTAAAGTCTTTTCTTGATTTTCTTCCTTTTTCTTCCTTAAACCATCAAGCACAATTTGAGAGTATTTGGAGATGAAGTATTCGGCCATGGAGGCCATCAAAAAAAAGAATTTTTTTTCCTTTTAATAGCCAAATTGCCGACTTAACAAGGGTATATTGGTCATTTTTGCATTTTAATTTTATTAAATTAAAAACGAGATAAGATAAGCTTTAAGTTTGACAAATAAAATTTGCACACTTAAGCTTAATTAAAACATGCCACATGTATCAATAATAATTAAACATATTGCATAATATTTATGTAATATGAATACTTAAGCTTAACAAATAATATTTAAGTTTGACAAATAAAATTTGCACACTTAAGCTTAACTATTCAAATATTTAACATTTAAATAACTAAATAATTAATTAATATAATTATTATAATATATGTATTTTTATTTACATTAAATAACAAATACATTTATTAATGGCATGTGTCAAAGTCTCATTTGACAATTAATTAATGTGTATCTAATCAAATTATGTATCAAATACAAATACACAATAATTACGATTGACCAAAATCCCCAAAAGTATGTATTTTTGTTTAACCGATTAAACGATTCGAATTAGCTCATTTAATCCGATGAAGTATTATGAATAATCTGTATTATTCATAACGTGCTGCCTAAGTGCTCAACGACTACACTTCATATTGTGGGACTCTTTAAGTTTAGGTTTATCTGTCACAAAATCTAATTTCGTGTCCATAATTCACCCACTAATGAATTATGACGACCACAGATAATCTTGCTAAACTATGCAAGTCGAGGTCATTGCATAAGTTTAATCCCTCCGTCACAGGCTATCCATATTATACCTGAGATATAGATAAGAACGTCAAATCCGTATAGTAAAATATAGTATACTTTCAAATTTACGATCTGTAAATAACACTCAGAACTTTCTTCCGAATTTATACCACGACAATGGATTTACTAGATCGCAAACACGTCTAGGATACATATGCCCTGTACACAGGACTGACGGATTCTATCTTGATACGCACTGGATATTATGAGCATCAGTCCACACCCAACGAACAGGATGAGGTCTGATCTAAATAGATCGGTGACGTGACTGCCATCAAAGTGTGGAGGATAACTGATATAGCCACTGTGGTATCTCAAGTCGAAGGTCCACAATGCTCGCTCAACTCGAGAAGATTCCTATTGACGTTGGTGTACCATCTTTTAGGAAATCTTCAGTGAGTCGTTCAGTGTTTATCAAATAAACACCTACATGTCTATATGAGTATTTCGAGACTCATGGTTCATTGGGATAAACCATCAGACCAAATCACGATATACGACATGTACTGGTCTCAGCGGATTTTACTAACCGACCCGTGTTAGTAAATCTTGACCAGAAACTTTATTTAAGGATATACAACTTATAGTGACGCTTCCCAATGTCAATTACAAACTACGTTGTAACTGCGCACTACGTTATAAATCCTAGGGTCTTTGTCTAATATACACATATCACTAAATCAGATTTAGTTTCAATCTAATCATAATTAGATATCTAATCGCAATTAGATCGAATATGTATATAAAAGACAATAGGTGCTACCATTAAATAAGTAATATTATAGAAAAAAACATTGATCGTATTCATGAATCAGACATAAATACGATTCGAATTGACACTCTGAGCACCAACCATAACATATACAACTTATTGTGACGCTTCCCTATATCAATTACAAACTATGTTGTAACTGCGCACTACGTTGTAAATCCTGGGGTCTTTGTCTAATATATAGGTATCACTAAATCAGATTTAGTTTCAATCTAATCGTAATTAGATAGAATACGTATATAAAAAATAAAAGATGCAACCCTTAAGTAAGTAATATTATGGAAAAAAGGAATTGTTTGTATTCATGAATCAGACACAAATACGATTCGGATTGGCACTTCGAGCACCAACCTTAACATATTGGCATGGAATCATGACAACATCGCGATGTGTATAGGATAGTGTCGCGAATGCCCTCTGTTTCAGGTCTAGGCGTGTGGACGTCATGATGCAGATCATGAAAATACCTTCTACCTCAGGTCGGTGCGTGTAGAGTCACGTCGAACTTGTGAATGCCCTTTTATCTCGGATCAGTACATGTGGAGTCACGCCGAATATGTGAACACCCTCTACATTAAATCGATACGTGAGGGAGTCACACCGAATATGTGAACTCGAGTTGGTACGTGAGGGAGTCACATTGAACATACCATTTACCTCAGGTCGGTTATGTGTATGCCTAAAGTCGGTCGTGAGGAAGAATCAAGTCGGTCATATGGAAGACTCGGGTCGGTTATGTGGAAGTCTCGGATTGGTGGTGTGGAAGACTCGATCACTGGTGTGAAGGCTCAGGTCGGTCATGTAGAAGTCGCGATGCTCAGCACCTATCGTCGCGACGCTCAACATGAAATGATCTCTGCCTGAGTCTTCTGGTATAGACGTCACGACGTTCCTGATATGACATCATGACACTCCCAACCCGACTTCGCGACGCATAACAGAAACAATTTCATTTCATTACAACTTAGTATGTTAAAGGCCACACTAGGGGTTTCGTATCGGCGCATATACACGCATTGCATCATGTTACAAGCATAATTCATGACTTGTATACTAATTAAGTTTATCAATTATAGATCATCGCAGGAACCACAACTTCCTTTGGTGAAACAAAGTAATGCCAACTAGATTCCAAATCAGTGAGTGGACCCTTTTCTCAAGTTGATATTTACTTATTTATTTTGAATTAAGACTTATTTTTGAGCATTTAGGGCGTTAGCCGAGTTTACTTTCAATTACGTTTTTTAATGAGAATGTTTTGAGAAATGTTTTAGAAAGTGATGATTTTTAAAGCATGATTTTGATGATTTTTGGAAGCATAGGGGAAAAACCCACCTCAGTTGTAACTTGGTACAAATATTGGAATTGACGGATTCAGAAAATGTGCACATGTAGAGCAGGACTAGGGGACGGCGATACGTAACGCCCCTAGATCCTAGATTTTAGGGCTAGGGGCACAGCGAGACGTAACGCCCCTAGACCCTAGATTCAGAGTCGAGATGATAGCATTGATCTGCACATCTGGCTCTAGTTCAGTGGCTTGGGGGACGGTAAGACGTAACTCCCCAAGACCACTAGTTTAGGCATATGGGGACGACAAGACGTAACGCCCTTATACGTCAGGTTTTTTAGTGATAGATTTTCAGATCTATGATTTTCAGAGATATGATTTTCAGAGACATGATTTTCAGAATATTGGTTTTATAAAAGAGCTTTTTAGAGAAACAATTTTATGAGAAACTCAAAGTTTTGACACAAAGAAAGATTTCCAAAATGGTTTTACAGAAAGAGTTGTATTTTCAGATAAGAAATAGATTTCAGAAAAGATTGTTTTCTTAAAGATGATTTTGATTTCAGAAACAAATGAATGTTTTGTAAAGTATTTTAGTTTTCATTTTTAAAATTGTCCACTCACTAGGTCGTGCAAATGATCTAACCCCCCACTCCCAGTTTCTCTGTTTTGCAGGTTTACCCGAAGGATGAGCTCGGGAGGATGGATACTGATAGTAGTCACTAGGGTGTTTGGTCCACCAGGTCAAGTCAGAGAGAGAGTTCAGTCAGAGTCACAGTAAAGTCATGTATCAGTCATTGTATTGAGTAAAAGCGTCCATAAACAGAGTTGTAAACATAAACAGTTATGAGCATTGAGTTGCATTATATGTTTGATATTGGGTAATAGCCCATATACATGTGTTTAGATTTGAGATGAGTTAATGGTATTGATCATAGTTAGAGGCTCAAGAGAATGGGTTAGCCTATTCCCTGTCGGTAACATCTCCCGAGAGGGATGTTACAAAGATGGTCTTAGAGCATGGTCTAGGGAGTCAGTGACTGCAGTGGGTAGAGTGTTGGGGTCTTGTACATGTAGTATGTCGAGAATGCTAGTATAAGAGGCACTACCTCTCCAGTATCTGATCCTCGAGTACGTCCTCAAATCCTATAGAGATATTAGTAAGAAATCCCCAGGCTCTTTGAATATTCCTCATTATGAAAGCAATAATACTCTTTGTCCAAGTTGAGAATCCTTCTGTAGTTATCCTGACTTATTACATAAGATCAAGACAAGCTATGAGAATATATAGTAAATTTTTGAGAATATCCACCCAAGGGAATGAAAGAGAAAAAGAAAGCTATAAGAAAAGTAAGGAATGATGCATAGGTAGATAAGAAACCAGAGGCAATAAGAGATAGAGACACCGAATCTGATAGATAAGAAAATGCCAGAACTTATAGTAATATAGGGAATGTAGTAAACCCGAGCAAGAACTAATCCTAGGTAGACCCAAATAAGTTCCTTCCCTCCTCAGAAAATTCATTCAAACAGATCCAATAGCCTTTGAGTACCACGTATAGATATAAAGTTTCCCGAATCACGAAGGATAGTCAGAAAGATAAGAGAAGCAAGAAATCAGAATTAGTTGGGGAAGTTCCAATAGACATGAGATACCAAAAAGGATATAGAGACTCTAGAAACACAAACCCAGATTCCAAATGCTCAGTGATGTTAGTCAAGGAAACTATCTTCACGGAGTCTATCTCGTACCTATCTTAAATGAGTAATAGACTCTACCAGCATATAGAATACCAGAATAAGGATATCGACATTCGTTGAGATGTGAATGCTTGCCCCATCCTTCAACATCATAGATGAAGATCATCGTACAAAAGTTCAGTATACATAATGTTATATCATAGGATAGAAACGGAAAATACCAAAAGATAGATAACCCAGAAAAGATCCAAGGAAGTTCCCGAAGTCAAAAAAGAAAGAAATCGACACAAGGCAAGGTGGATAAGTTTGTAGTACAAGTAAAAACCCATAGATCGGACCAATGCCAATGGAAATCCTTGTAAGTTTAAAAGAACAGACCAATGAGATGGGAGATATTCGGAAGTTAGCAAGAGTACATGTGCGAACAGTAAGGTTAAATTGCATAGCTGTAGCCCATAGTAAGAGCAGAGAGCAAAGATCTAGAAAGTAGCCAATATGAATGAATCACCACTAGCCTCAAAAGCACAACATGGAACCAAGAGATAGGTTATGTAAGTAAATATTATAGGAGGGTGCGGGAGCAGCAAAGAAGTTTAGTGCATATACTAACATAGATAATGTAGCGTAAAGACAGTAATGTAAATGGAGACCTCAGGATAGTTGATAAAAGTTATGGGATCTTAAGATATGGAGGCATATCCCAACATGACGAATGGTAATTATTCTTTCTAGTAACCCTTACTCTAGTAATTTTTTAGACACCTAAACAGACCATTATTGAGCTTAGGTAATTGCCAGTAATGTGTATTCAAATACCCCTATGGGAAGCATGTATTCACCCCTAACGTTGAGCCCAATAAGGATTTGAACAAGTAAATGAGAATACTTAATGGGATAGATAAATCATTAGACAACAAGAGAACAAAACCAAAAAGCTCAACATAACCTAGATAAGGATCATAAGATAGTAATATTCTGTAAGTAATGCAGTAGTTTGAATTCACAGTAAGCCAAGCTAAAATTGAAGATGATAACCAAATCCCTTTTGAAACAAATGGCCTCCAAGAAAGTAAAAGCTCAAAAGAGTAATAAATCAGAGAGCAATCCCTATAAATAAGATATACGACTTATAATGATTCCTATTATACTAGAATGGAAGAACTAGTAAGGGAATATCACCCGAACCGATCGAAGTTGATGTAGAGCTTCTAGGGAAGTAATGATTTAAAAGGGTTAAGAAACATAAACAAGTATGAATAATACCAAAGGGAGTATGGTAGGATTGTGAGAAAGCTTGAGCCGTATGAAGGTTCCCAGTAAAAGATAGCGTGACCGATAGACGGAAAAATAATCAGGAGTAAAGTTGAAAGAGGTAACTCAAATAGTTCCTAACAATACTACCCTTAGTGTGGGAGCCCGACATTAGTTATGTCAATAAGGAAAATCTAGGATTATAAAGGTGCAACATGAGCAACTGCAGCACGCATAGTTATGAGACTACTGTTGGATAATATGACCCATAGCGTCACTATTTGTACAGATCATAGTGTTGTTGTACGAATTAACTATGTGACAAGGAAATTGCACTCTCATCATTTGTGATTATATCACCTTAGATATATAAATGAAGAGAGGTCCATATGATTAGTTCCTGGATTGAGATGATATGAGACAGTATCAGTCCACGAAGGATTAATCATTAAATATCCCTAGTCGTAGTATTATCGAGACTGGACATCGATAATGCTGAATAGGCTAGTATTGCACTTGTGCGCGTTGTGAGGGCACAACAACATAGTTCTCATATATTTGGGTATTGGATACTCAAGCAAGTGCGATAGGAGGTTGTGTTTCACCGATGGTACGGGAAACAGCTTCGCTCTGGATAGACCCCTCGGAATCCCATTGGTATTATGAATATGTGTCTATGGGAATCCGACATCAGGGTAGGTGTATTTGGTCTTAACCTGAGACTTGCACCGCTAATGCTTACGCCAATCAATATACTTTAGTTGAGGTCGTCTAGGACTCTAACCGGTTCTGTGTACGCCGAAGCTGAGTATATTGAGAATCGTAGAGTATTGGGTGTGATGTCAAGACGGAAGTATCACTCCAGTCATAGTGGAGATGATGTCACGAAGGATACGGTATTAGTACTCTGAGGTGTTGCAGCCATCGGGATATTATGACAAGGTCATGTATATCCGATTATAGAGACTAGTTACCAGACATCCGACATGTGCTTCGTACGGGGCAGACACTTATCCAGCCCCAGGCCTAGCACGTGACTATCTGATACTGGGCCGATGTGCACAATACTACTGTATACTACGCCTGATACAGATCTATATACTCCTGTAAGAATATTTCCGGAGAATTGGGTAGGCATGGCGCTTTGCTAGAGGCCAACCTTGTCTTGTGAATCGGTTGTAAACGTGGTACGAGGTACTTACGTGTTCGGATAGTCCGACGACCCGATTTACTGCCAACATATCGGGGATCTCATGGGTCGCGTCCCAATGATACACCAATGAAGTATGGCTCGCACTTTAATTAATCTGGGATTAATTCAATGAGAGAGAAAATTAATCTGGGATTAATTACGGAGATATTTTATCTGGGATAAAATATCGTCTAATGAGAGAAAATGATTAATTTGGAATTAATCGGTAAAGTTAATATATTCGATATATTGAACGAAATTAGATTTCGACGCCGAATTAAAATTAGATTTTAATTCGGGCGAACGAATTAATTTAGAATTAATTCGTTGGCGACGTGAATAGTGAAATCGCTAGGCGTAATCATTTAATTACGACGCAATGGTAAATTCGCTAATTAGGAATTAGCGAACCCGAGCCCGAGTGTGATTGCGAGCGCATTAGTATTCGAATTCGAGTGCGGCACGCAAGTCACATCAAGCGTCGAATCATTCGTCACATCAAACGTCAAATCAAATGTCGCTTTGAGTGATGTGACATCTTGGTCACTTGATTGATGGAAGGATGTGACTTGATGTAGTTGGTAGTGGTTGGAAAAGGCATTTGATAGGTGATGGACATATATTGTTTTATATGTGTTTGTTTGACTTTTGGAAAGTGTAAATTGTTATATTTAATTTTGGAAAATATATATAACAATTACCAAAAACCATTTACCAATTAATTCACCACTTTTTCTCTCCATCTCTCTCTTGTTTTCACGCCCAAAAGAGGGGCTGTTTTGCTCCCTGTTCTGCCTATTTTGGCGTGAATGGGGAAGCCATTTTGATGGGTTTTGTGGCAAAATCCAAGTGAGCTAGCACTCCCGAGAGACATATGAAGGTGTTAGGGACACTCACCCACGAGCCGGGAATCGTTCGACGAAGATTCGGAGCTCAAATTTGATGAACAAAGCTGAAAATAGTGGGCAGAAATTCTGCACTGCAGTTGCGTTTTGGGAGGCAAAAATGAGTTTTGTTTTTCACCAAATCGTCTCAACCGATCAATGTAAGTATTCCGCAACTCCTTTGATATGTATTTCACACTTTATCATGCTTGTTTGATGATCTTGGGACCTAGAATAAAACCAACAATGGCATCAAGAGCCTAGGTTCAAGCATGAAATTTTTAGGGCTAAAATTTGGGTAAACTTGTTTTGAGCATGATTTGAATGAATTGAATGTTTGAGTATGCTTATAACATGTTTAATTAAGGATTGATTGGATCAATTTAATTAAATAATGATTGGATAAATTTTCCCCAATTGATGGAGCTTGGCCGAATGGTATAAGGCATTTGGAGATTTGGAATTTTTTGATTTTGATTCATTGGATGAGTTAGAATCATGTAGGATGATGTTAATTTGAAATTAATTGGATTGAATTTTGAATTGAACATAAAATCCCCAAAAGTTATCACCTTGGCCGAATCTACATTGCCCTATAAAGTCTTGGATTTTTGATTTTTGAACATTAGATGTATTGGAAATCATTCGGGAAGTTAATTAGATGTCGATTGTGGAATTAATTGGATTAAATTCAAATCGGACAAAAATTACTCCCTTGGCCGAGACTTAGAAGCATGTAAAATGGGTTTGATTTTTCATTTATGTGTTGGACATGTGATGATGATAATGAACATGATTAATTAAGCTAATTTAATGTTTTGGAAATATTGATTTGGGTGATTAATCATGTAATGCACTTTAGGTAATTAAATTGCGGAATTGGATTCATGTAATTTAGTTATTTAGGCCTTAAATTGGATTTGGGCTTATTATGTTGTAAATGGGCTTATTGGGCTTTGTTGTACAAAGTTGGATTTGGACAAATTGGATTGGATCCAATTGGGCCCAAAGCCACTTCCGTTAAGCCCAAATACAACTTATAAACCTTTAAAGTTTAATTGGGCCTAATGGGCCTAAATTGATTTCTGGGCTTATGGGGTTACTCCTTGATTGGGCTTTGGTTGCCGAAGCCCACGCCTTAAAGAAATTAATTAAAGCCCATTAGACTTGAATTGAATTGACGTTGGACGTTAATCGGGCTTTGAGAGACACCACGATTAATTTTGGAATTTAAGTCGTTAAAGGTTTATTAAATAAAGTGTAATATTTAATTTGGAATTGAATAGTGAATTAGTATTAAATACATGTTAAATTGGATTTAATGATGTAGTTTAATTTAATTCAAGAATTCGTACTTTGAGTACTTATTCGCAAAAACGAGTTTGACTCGACCAAAATCAAATCGTTGTTTGAACATTGGATGATCACATAATTATCAGATTAATTAATTTGATTAGATTGATTGATAGCATGCTTATGTGTGAATACGTGGTTGTGATGAATGAATAATGTATATCGGATGGATATTAGTCGGGTGGGGCAATTTTGGAAATTGTTGTAATAAATTCGATTTATTAAATTGGACCTGCGTGTCCAGCCTTATCACCTCTATTCTCTTTGTATTCTCTTCTCACCTATTCCCCTCAATGTAAATGAGGTTTCTTTAGAAGTGTAGTGTAAGGGGTAGAAGTAATACAAGTGCTAGCTTGAGTGAGAAAGGGAGAGATTTGATCTAGGATCAATGTGTTAAGTATCCATCCGCATATCATTATTATTTTATTTCATACTCGCTTTATTATGTATTTAGAATGCATGTTTAAGGGTGTATGATGATGAGACCTTAACAAAGATAATGAAATTGGTAGCCAATTTGCACGCGAAAAGCCCTCATCAAATATCATGCGTCTTTTCCTTCCATTGAGTGATTCTTACTCAAGATCCTAGATTGGCATGGGTTGTTGGCCAAGTCAAGCCCTTGTCCGTCGAAGATGTGTTTGAATCACGAGGCTTTGTTCCATATTGGTGTCTTGTCCAAGTTGTGGTTTGTTGGCCAAAGTCAAGACCACTTCTTGTCCATCGACATTGATTACGAAGCTTCCATGGTCAATGGGTCCACGCTTGACTGGGATCACTAGGTTTGTTGTGCCAAAGCCAAGGCCTAGTTGATTCAGAGGAAAAAGGTTAGGGTATATATTGGATATATAGGCATATATAAGATATATGTTAGGACTTGGATGTCCACCTACTGGATCTAGGAGTTGGATTAGATCCAATTGATCTTAGAGATCTACCTAGTTAATTATCATACAATTTGTTGGCCAAAGTCAAGATTGTGTGATATTTAACGGGATCCTAGCCCACTAGGAAACACGGTTTCCCGAGTACTCGACAGAGGGTTAGAGGCTCGACGAAAAATAGTGGGAGGCAAGAATTGAATTTGCAATACTCGTTCAATTACTCGCCATACGCGCTCATTCAAATATCATGCATCAAATAAATTAAATGTTAGTTGGACTAATATTTAAATTGTTGTTTTAATAAACAGTTGGACTGTATTAGTTGATTATATATAATTGGATTATATTAATCAATATATTTGAATTAATTAATTTCAGTTTACAGTTGATTTTATAATTGGATTATAGTAATCAATGTAATTGAGGTTAATTAATTTGGATTATATTTGATTATATAGTTGGACTATTATAATCATTATAATATATATAGTACCACTAATCGTTGATTAAATAGTTGGACTATTGTAATCAAGATAAAATTGAAAAGTTGGATATTTAAAATATAATCTGGGATTAAAATATTTTAAATGATTTAATTTTCAAATTGGGAATAAATAATAGGTTACTTTATTTGATAAAATAACTTATTATACCTTAAGCCCAAAATTAAGCAATATAAGTAGAGCATAAAATCTTTGGAAGATTTATGTGATGATGACTTTAGTGCTTAATTTAATATACTTGTCATAAATCTAATTTTAGATTTAAGAAGTATTAAAATTTGCAATTGGGCATGTAGCACGAGTTGCACATTGTTTCGATATTCTAAAAACCCAAGGCTTGGCCTAAGGTTCCTGAAATATTGAAAAGGATAATCATTACATATCCCAAAGTGACTACCATTTGGATATGGCAGACACGAAGGAATTAAAGAAAGGGCAAGGCTCTTACTTTAAAAATGATTGTCAAAGTTATGTTCACTACTAGTATTGAAATTAGATTTTAAATACTTAGTGTGGTACATAAAATATATGTATTGATGTTCAGAATCTGCTTTGAGCAGGATACTGACTTCAAGCTGAGATGCTCTCTACGAATCGGAAACGGGACGGAAGTCGTTGTTTCGACCGTAGATACCTAAGTTTAGGAACTACCCTTCGGGTGTGTACTTAAATTAGGAACTGTTATAATGTAACTAGTTTGACTAGAGACATTATCTCTATATCAGTGTTTAATCCATTGTGGATAAACCTTTATATTCTAGAACACTAAGTGTTTCATTATATAAAGATGATACTGAGATAAACACATTAGATGTGAATAACAGAATTTATATTTTGAATATAATTAAAATCTCAAACATATAAAATGACAAATAAATAGCTCAAATTGATTTGATCAATAGAGACTTATTTGTGGCATTGTTGTCTGGGACACAATTAAACAAGACTCGTATATCCGCACTTTTGAAGAGTGGGTACTAGGACTGATTTGACTATTCAAATAAAGTCTACGAATCTAGTTTTAGGTAAAGTACCTAAAACACACCGTTTACTTGGTAATAGTGTAAGTGCCACCGATCTGTTAGCCCTATTCATGGTGAAGTTAGTGGGCCCATATCTAGCTAGGCTAGATGTGAACATGAATGTTTCGTGACCTTAACGGATGTGGCATCATGTTATGGTTATGTGTTTCTTTTGAAGAACACAGATCGTAAACTTTTAGAGTTTCGACACGAAGTAGATAAACAGATCGACTATAGTATTATACCGTCACGGTAAGACCGTAATGAAAATACTTAAGCAGTAAGTTTCAAACATACATGAAAGAGTATAGTATTCTTTCAGATGAGGACTCCTCCCGAGACACGTCAGTTAGACGGTGTGTCCGAACGAAAACCGAATTTTGTTGGACATGATAAGGTTTATCACGAGTCGCTCTGAGCTATCATTTCCTTCAACAGGATATGTATTAACAGTGCAAAACTTATTTAGAATAAGGTTCCATATAAATCTGTTTGACATATATCATATTGGATATGAACAGGAAAGAAACATGGTTTCTCATTCCTAATAATTTGGGTATGCCGGGCATAACGTTTGGATGATACCAAACTAAGGACCCAAATTGGATAAGTGCCAAATATAGGTTATCCTAAGGGAAACCATAAGTATAGTACTAATAAATCTCGCATGAGAACAATATGATTGTTGCTCACCATGTGGTTTTCCAAAGAGGAATACCGATATGCAGTGGTCAGTGGGAGGATAGTGATACTCGATGAAAATCGGAGTAATACTATTCAAGGCACGAAGTCCATAATGGAACACAAATAGTTCATCAAGGATGAAACTAAACCATTAATCTTCAAATACACAAGAATCGCGTAGATCGGAGAGAATCAGAAAACAACCTGGGTATGGGTTCTGAAGTAACCCCTTAAAGATGTAAATCTTATGGAGGTATACCAACCGACTACATACGAGGAAGTGATACAAGGTATCAACTCCCTTTTATGGCAAAGTGCCATGAGTCCGAAATGGATTCCATATATAACAACTATGTTTGGATACTAGTTGTTGTACCGCAAGGCATTGTGCCTATTGGTACTGTAAACGTCTTCAAGGAAGACATACATGGATGGGAACATACCAACGTACAAAGCTAGGCTTGTGACGGAAAGGTATCGTTATCAACGTTATGTTAATAACGGTTCAACCTTTTACCTGTTGCCATAGTAAATCCATTTTGATGATGCTTATTGATACTGCATATTTCATTTATGAAATGTATCAGTTAAAGATCAAAATCGCCTTCCTGAAAAGGAAACCTTTTGGAGGATGCTTACAACATCCTGACGATTTTGTATAACCGACAAACAAGGTTTGCGGGTTATTCGATCCATGTTTGGATTGAAGCAAGCATAAGGTTCTTGGAACTGACGTTTTGAAATAATCATAATGGTTTATGATTTGACTCAAAATGAAATAATTCTTGTGTATATAAGGAGGTTAGTGGGAGCGCACTGACAGTGAAATTCCCATAAAGCAATTGGTGAAAGCTTGGCTTTCATAGATATTCTCCGTAGAATTCTGGGAAGTAACAACCTTTATTCAAGGAATAAAGATCTACTGGGATAGATTTGGAGTGTTAACACTCTCTGGGAAATTGTACATTTAAAATGTACTTGATATGGTGTCTCATACGCATTGAGCATATGGAGTCACAATCAGGAAAATCCAAGTGATAGTCACTGGAATGAAGTTAAGGACATCTATTAGTATCTTAGAGAACTAAAGATGTTGTCTAAAACTATGGAGAAGGAGAACTTGAAGTGACTGGGATCACTGCTGCAAGTTTCCGAACAGTTTAATACTACGGTACTATAAAGTTTGAAAAACGGGACAGTGAGCTGGAAATCTTCTGAGCAAGATACTGTTGCCGAATAAACAACAAATGCGGATTATTGCTGCAGCTGAGGCAGCAATAAAAGCCATTTGGGTCGATAATAAATCTAATTAGATTAAATATAGTTCTGTTAGCAGCTGAGCTAGGCGTCAGCACAAGGCTAATGAATTAAAGGTCTCATCGACGATCCAGATATATACTTCTATATTCATCTGATTCGTTCGGATCATACATCGTGGCGATGTGATGATCGTATAAATCGCGTCAGACGATAATCATGGAAATCCGCAGACGAAAACCTTTCCTCAGCAATTTGAGCCAACCGTACATAGTTCGGGTGTAAGACACTCGAGTGACTGGCTATGTGCCAAGTGGGAGATTGTTGGATAATATGACCCATAGCGTCATTATTTGTACAGATCATAGTGTTGTTGTACGAATTAACTATGTGACAAGGAAATTGCACTCTCATCATTTGTGATTAGATCACCTTAGATATATATATGAAGAGAGGTCCATATGATTAGTTCCTGGATTGAGATGATATGAGACAGTATCAGTCCACGAAGGATTAATCATTAAATATCCCTAGTCGTAGTATAATCGAGACTGGACATCGATAATGCGGAATAGGCTAGTATTGCACTTGTGCGCGTTGTGAGGGCACAACAGCATAGTTCTCATATATTGGGTATTGGATACTCATGCAAGTGCGATAGGAGGTTGTGTTTCACCGATGGTACGGGAAACAGCTTCGCTCTGGATAGACCCCTCGGAATCCCATTGGTATTATGACTATGTGTCTATGGGAATCCGACATCAGGGTAGGTGTATTTGGTATTAACCTGAGACTTGCACCGCTAATGCTTACGACAATCAATATACTTTAGTTGAGGTCGTCTAGGACTCTAACCGGTTCTGTGTACGCCGAAGCTGAGTATATTGAGAATCGTAGAGTATTGGGTGTGATGTCAAGACGGAAGTATCACTCCAGTCATAGTGGAGATGATGTCACGCAGGATACGGTATTAGTACTCTGAGGTGCTGAGGTGCTGCAGCCATCGGGATATTATGACAAGGTCATGTATATCCAATTATAGAGACTAGTTACCCGACATCCGACATGTGCTTCGTACGGGGCAGAAACTTATCCAGCCCCAGGCCTAGCACGTGACTATCCGATACTGGGCCGATATGCACAATACTACTGTATACTACGCCTGATACAGATCTATATATTCCTGTAAGAATATTTCCGGAGAATTGGGTAGGCATGGCGCTTTGTTAGAGGCCAACCTTGTCTTGTGAATCGGTGTAAACGTGGTACGAGGTACTTACATGTTCGGATAGTCCGACGACCCGATTTACTGCCAACATATCCGGGGATCTCATGGGTCGCGTCCCAATGATACACCGATGAAGTATGGCTCACACTTTAATTAATCTGGGATTAATTCAATGAGAGAGAAAATTAATCTGGGATTAATTACGGAGATATTTTATCTGGGATAAAATATCGTCTAATGAGAGAAAATGATTAATTTGGAATTAATCGGTAAAGTTAATATATTCGATATATTGAACGAAATTAGATTTCGACGCAGAATTAAAATTAGATTTTAATTCGGGCGAACGAATTAATTTAGAATTAATTCGTTGGCGATGTGAATAGTGAAATCGCTAGGCGTAATCATTTAATTACGACGCAACGGTAAATTCGCTAATTAGGAATTAGCGAACCCGAGCCCGAGTGTGATTACGAGCGCATATTATTTCGAATTCGAGTGCGGCAACGTAAGTCACATCAAGCGTCAAATCATTCGTCACATCAAACGTCAAATCAAATGTCGCTTTGAGTGATGTGACATCTTGTCACTTGAATGATGGAAGGATGTGACTTGATGTAGTTGGTAGTAGTTGGAAAAGGCATTTGATAGGTGATGGACATATATTGTTTTATATGTGTTTGTTTGACTTTTGGAAAGTGTAAATTGTTATATTTAATTTTGGAAAATATATATAACAATTACCAAAAACCATTTACCAATTAATTCACCACTTTTTCTCTCCATCTCTCTCTTGTTTTCACGCCCAAAAGAGGGGCTGTTTTGCTCCCTGTTCTGCCTGTTTTGGCGTGAATGGGGAAGCCATTTTGATGGGTTTTGTGGCAAAATCCAAATGAGCTAGCACTCCCGAGAGACATATGAAGGTGTTAGGGACACTCACCCACGAGCCGGGAATCGTTCGACGAAGATTCGGAGCTCAAATTTGATGAACAAAGCTGAAAACAGTGGGCAGAAATTCTGCACTGCAGTTGCGTTTTGGGAGGCAAAAATGAGTTTTGTTTTTCACCAAATCGTCTCAACCGATCAATGTAAGTATTCCGCAACTCCTTTGATATGTATTTCACACTTTATCATGCTTGTTTGATGATCTTGGGACCTAGAATAAAACCAACAACTACCACAATCGAAAAAGACTTCAGAACCAATCCCCACCCTCTCAACCCTCGATAGACGACGACAATAAAGATGGACCTCGATGTTCTTCCGATGATATTCCCATAAGCAAATGAATCTGTGGTTTAGTATAGTAGCTTATAAGGCAATGTAAGATTTAAAAGGTAATATCCCTTATATAAGAAGACAAAGACATAGATCATATAAGTTTCAAGTATAGAATAAAGCAGAAAGAAGATGAAAAGACTTTAAAAAAAAAAAGGTTTGGAGGTGGAACTGTCAATGTAAGACGACAATAGGAAAGAATATTAGATAAGCAATGAAAATGTGTACAACAACAAGGTTTCTCAGTATTGGAATAAGTTTAGAACTCTATTGTTAGAAATTGAAGAAGAAAAGCATCAACGGAATATAATGTGGAAAACATAGCAGTGAACCTTTAAGGTCTAGTATAAGACAAAAGTCTTAAATTAGAAGACAGATAATAAAGTAGAGCTCGTACATCATCCTTCGCATTACACCGTTAGGGATAATGCTTAGCATGACTTCAGGTAGACTTATTGAAGTGTAACATTAATGTGAGACCACAGAAACTGGACGACGCATGCTGTTCTGGGCTAGCGGCCCGGTTGGGAGTACAGAGTAGCCCGCAGGGGACTAAACCGGAGAATGATGGAGTCGCCACGCGGTGTGAACCGGGACAAAGATTTAAGGCCGCACTCACCCCTCGCAAGGGAAGACCTCAAACCATTGGGTTCGGAATTATCCCTTACTTATGCAACTTGTAATAAAATGATTTGTGCAATAATTCAATCAAGCCAAAGCAACATTTATTTCCAAGGATAATTTACTCCTAAGTTTGCATGCATAAATAAAAGGCTCATATCTAAGTTTGCATATAACCTAAGTCCAGATTTGCATACAACGTATTTTCATTTAATCTATGTCCCAATTTGCATACAACCTATTTGCGTATAATCTATGTCCAAATTTGCATGCATGGAGATAAATACGGCTAGCATACAATGTTATAAGCACATTACATTCGATCATAGGCATGCCAGTCGATAATAATTGTACAATCAAGCATGAAAGCAAATTGGAATAACATCGAACATGCAATAGCACACGGAAATCTCATGAACATACTTCGATCGTATAATGCGGAAAACAAAGAACAACCTAAACATAACGCAAATTCCAAACGCAAAATAAATGACTAATCATGCTTGAAAATGAACAACTAAATAGGTTAAATCATGCTTGAATACCATCTCATGAACACATCAAACAGATAAACGCAGGGATACAAGTAATATGATTGATTACATGATATAAGAGAAATCACCTAAGAAACAATTATGCATGACATGTGATGAAAATGACTCAATTCAGTGTATGCGCATTCGTGTAGCGTTCGTAAACGCGTTCAAACGGTAAACAGAAGGTTCACGTTCGTATAGCATTTGAGAACGCGTTCGAACGGGACCGGACCTGATGCATGAATAAAACAAAGGAAATACGTGCGCGTTCACGTAGCGTTAGTAAACGCATTCGAATGGTAAACAGAAGGTTAACGTTCGTATAGCGTTCGTAAACGCATTCGAACGAACTGAGACAGAAAACATGCGTTCGTTCGGCGTTTTGGAACGTGTTCAAACGGGGTTATAGCAGTGACCTTAAAAAGGCAGTAAACAACATGACGCATACGTGAACGGATGAATAGATGACACCTAATAAATAATAACGGGCTACAAGGCGCAGCAAAGCATCGTGGTAAAGGATTTTAACCCCTCGACATAGAGGACCTTTAATCTAACTTACTAAGCCCATGCGCTAATAACATAATGCACATAAAAACAAAGACAACAATATCGGACTTTGTATACCCGATTGAACACATCTTACATTCAACCGAATATACGTCATCCGGCGCGACGAAGCATCGTGGTAAAGGATTTTAACCCCTCGAAACAGAGGACCTTTAATCCAACTTACTAAGCCCATGCGCTAATGACATAATGCATATAAAAAATAAAGACAACGATATCAGACTTTGTATACCCGATTGAACACATCTTACATTCAACCGAATATACGTCATCCGGCACGGCAAAACATCGTGGTAAAGGATTTTAACCCCTCGAAACAGAGGACCTTTAATCCAACTTACTAAGCCCATGCGCTAATGACATAATGCATATAAAAAATAAAGACAACGATATCGGACTTTGTATACCCGATTAAACACATCTTACATTCAACCGAATATACGTCATCCGGCGCGGCGAAGCATCGTGGTAAAGGATTTGAACCCCTCGAAATGGATGACCTTTAATACAACTTACTAAGCCGATACGATTTATCTCATCATTACACAAACAATAACATGCAGAATTTAAATAACGGATAATAAACGAATTAAACAACATAAAACAAAATATACGCCATTTGCTCAAGTGGTACGTGGAGTTGTATCCCAAGTACAGACCGTATTACCGTCTGTTCGGATTCGACTACGGAATTTATGTCTGGGTTTCCATCCTATATACCACAAGAGGCGACACATTTTCCATTTTATTCAAAGCCACAACATGCATCCATGAACGACTCTCATACGAAATAAATAATTAAAACGATTAAAAGTTGAATAAAAAATAAATACGAAGATTGCCCTCAGGTCTAACCTTTTATGTCGACTTTCGGAAGTACCATACGCGGTCTTCGGAAGGGTGGATGCTCCGCAACTCCTCCGGTTCACTGGTTCAACATTTCCCTTCGCTGCTTCGCTATTCGAGCTGCTGTTTTCCCTCCATTCCACTGCTGTTTTACTGTTGTATTTCAGACACTGTTTTTGATGTTTTAGGCTACTGTTTTGGATGTTTTTTTTAAGGTTTAAGGTTTAGTTTTAGTTACTGTTTTAGGGATTAAAAGTGCAGTTTTTTAGTTACTATTTTAGGTGATTTAGGGACTGTTTTAAGGTGTTTGGAGGGGCTGTGGAGGGCTGTGAAATAGTGCAGTTTTTCGGTGGTATAGGGACAGATTTGGGGCTGTTGTTTCGGTGTTTAGAGGGAATGTGGAGGGATGTGTATTCGGTGGTTTGTGCGGCAGTGGGGACTATTTTTAGGCTTGATATTCTCGGCAATGCAGACTGTTTTTTTGCTTAGGGTTAGGCGTGAATGCTAGAGAGAGGAGAAGAAAATTGCTTCTTGTTTTTTTTGTGTATTGGGTGTAAATGAGTGAGGGGGGAGTGTCTTGGTTTTGGGTCTCTTTTATAGACAAAGGGGATGGGTGAATCCTTGCTTGACAAGGAAGGGATTTGTGCATTAAAGGAGGATTTGATTTAGTGTCATGCAAGGAAAGCCTAAGATTGATTGGGGGACAAGATTTGGTTAATTAGGAAGTTAATATATTTAATTTGTTTGGTTTAGGCATGAAATTTGTTTTGTTAGGAATATAATAATCTTGATTGATTTTAATTAGGCATTATTTTATTTGATATTTATTTTAATTTGGTATGTGATTTTTAGATTTTATTTAATTCCCATGTGTTAAATATGTGTTTTATTAATTTGGATGTGTTTTATGGCTTTGATGGGCTAATTGGGCTTGGGTGTGAGGCTAGCAGCAAAACCAGAAATACCGACAAGCGTTCGAACGCCTATTTGAACACTACATGAACGCCCGCAATCTACTTGACGTTCGAACGTGGTCACGAACGCAGCTTGAATAAAAACAGTGAACTTGTGAAATGAATCTGATGACATGCTTATTCTGAATTTCCCTTTCCGACGTCCGTTTCCCACGACCTCCGTGACTTAAAAGGTAGTGTCTCCAAACGAGACTCATCATAGGGACTTAAATGCAAAAATGCAGTGCCTACAGTCGCCCCCACTTTGATGGGACTTATGTAATGTGTAACAGTGACAATCCTATCAAAGTTATGCAATGCATTTTGACTTACCTGGCTCGCAAGCTGCCACTTGACTTGCCATGTGTTGAGTTGAGTTGATTTGGTGTTGAGGTGCTGCAACCCCTGGTTCATTCCCGAACCGTGCTCCATTTTTTGAGTGCCATTTTCGGCATCTGTTGTGTGTGCTCCATTTTAGAGTGCCATTTCTGGCATCTGTTGTGTGTGCTCCATTTTGGAGCGCCATTTTCGGCATCAGTTGTGTTTGCTACATTTTGGAGTGCCATTTCCAGCATCTGTTGTGTGTGCTCCATTTTAGAGTGCCATTTCTGGCATCTGTTGTGTGTGCTCCATTTTGGAGCGCCATTTTCGGCATCAGTTGTGTTTGCTACATTTTGGAGTGCCATTTCCAGCATCTCTTGTGTGTGCTCCATTTTGGAGCGCCATTTTCGGCATCTGTTGCGTGTGCGCGCTCCACTTTGGAGCGCTATTTTCGGCATCTGTTGCATGATGAAAGGTGGCTCATTTTTGAATCGTTATTTGATGAGATGGTCTTTACCGCTACAATATTACGAATAAAATAAAAATTGTATGTATGTGATATATATGTATGTATGCATGGATGCATGATGCTGATGTGGATGTGGGCCTCGACCCTCGGGACTCATCCCCAAAACTGATGCTGATGTGGGCCTCGACCCTGGGACTCATCCCCAAACTAATACTGATATGGGACTCGACCTTGGGACTCATCCCCAAACTGATACTGATGTGGGCCTCGACCCTGGGACTCATCCCCAAACTGATGTTGATGCGGGCCTCGACCCCCAAACAAATATTGATATGGGCCACGCCCCCAGACTGATATTGATGTAGGCCTAGCCCCTAAACTGATACTGATATAGGCCTCGCCGCTAGACTGATACTGATATGGGCCTCGCCCCCAGACTGATACTGATATAGGCCTCGCCCCCAAACTGATACTGATATGGGCCTCGCCCCCATACTGATACTGATATGGGCCTCGCCCACAGACTGATACTGATATGGGCCTCACCCCCAGACTGATACTGATATGGGCCTCGCCCTAAACTGATACTGATATGGGCCTCGCCCCAAACTGATACTGATATGGACCTCGCCCCCAGACTGATACTGATATGGGCCTCGCCCCCAGACTGATATTGATATTGGCCTCGTCCCAAACCGATACTGATATGGGCCTCGCCCCCAGACTGATACAGATATGGGCCTCGCCCCCAGACTGATACGGATATGGGCCTCAACCCTGGGACTCGTCCCCAAACCGCTGATGTCATATTGATGCTTCTGATTGGCTTTCATTTGCCACTTTCTCTCTTTCCTCTTCAAAATCTATGAACACAAAACAAACACAAAACACAAAAAGGAATGCAAAATACGTTACGTGTATGCATGCATGCGTGAATGAGTTTCTCATCCCGTTGGGTTAGGTATTCCACCAATTCCCTTGATGACCATTCTTCTATTCCTTAGGGAAAATAATGTTTCAATCTATCCACAATGATCGGCTTGGTGAACTCATTTCCTTCCAAGTCTGACAGCCTCACTGTCCCATTTCCTATTACTGAACGGTTATTCTGTCTTTTCTGCTTGCTTCTTTTGGGAATCCCCCGTGTTCTGAGTGTCGCTGAATATCATGGTATCAGGGTTGAATGCTTTTGTCAAATATACTCATGTCATGCAGGTTGAAAGGACTCAGACAAGTAGGTGAAATGGATGTCTTTATCATTATTCAGGAAAATGTTCAAAATAAGTAGACGAAGTCGATGTCTTTATTAAAAATGCAGAAAATAAACCAGAAAGAATAGTTTCATTGCATTCTTCCTTGGCCTATGGTTCTTCACTGTTGTCATCCTTTATCCTCATGGAAGAAGCTGAGTGGTTGAGATCTTGGAGGATGAAGCCTTCAGGTAGGCCATAGTTTATCATATAGGTGGGTGGTGGAACAGAGTGGTAATTTGGTAGGGGGTTCCGATGTGTGTTGGGTTGTTCTTTCTTAGGATCAGGTATTTTATGGGCATCAAAGAGGTTTTGGATTTCATGCCGAAGGCGGGTACAGTTGTCAGTTTCGTGGCCTCTCCTCTGATGGAAGTGACAATACAAGCTTAGGTCAAGTTTGGGTGGTATAGGATCTGGAAGTGGTTTAGGCTCTAAGGGTTTTAAGAGTCCTTGTCCCTTCAACTTTTCAAATACCTTCGACAAAGGTCTACCTAGGTTGGAGAATTGCCTGTTTCTGATGGTAGCGACTTTGGCAGCAGCGGGCTTGGTCTCAGAATGCCCCCCAAAAGTCCTCTTATTATGGCCATAGAACTTTCTGTTCTCAGCTTATTCTTCTTCTATATCCATGACAGTTTCCCTCAACTGTCGAAAATCTGCAATCATGGAGGTCATTCTACTCAACTTGCCATAAATGCAGGGCTTGGTGCCCTTGATGATCATTTTCATTTGGTCCTTCTCTGAGGGCCGAGTCTGCATCTTCAGAAGCTGGCTTCTCCAGCGGTCTACATACTCCTTGAAGCTTTCTTCTGGCTTCTGCTTAGTGTTCTCCAAATCACGGAGTGACAAATCAATCTCCAAGTCTGTTACATATTGTTTCAGAAATGCATCTGCCAATTCCCTCCAATCTTCCTTAACCTTTCTTTAAAGGCTATGGTACCACACTACGGGTGCCCCCTCAAGTGACATCCCAAACATCTTCTGAACTTGGCGCTGTGTCAGACCCACTGAACTCATAACTGAAACATACTGACGGAGATGGACCCTCGGATCCCCATTCTCGTTGAACTTGCCATATCAGGCATTTTAAACTGAGCTGGCAGCTGCTCTTCAAAGGTCATCACCTCATAGTTTAGTAAGTCTTCGTCCTTACCCTTCATCTTACGGGTAACAGACTCTACCTGGTCACGGAGTTTCTATATCTCGGCCTGAGACCCGACTATTCTCCCAGCGTCATATTCAGCCATATCATCATCAAAAGCGGGGATATCATCCCCCAACCCATTCAGAGGCTCCTCACGCCTCACATTCTCATAATTTCCCCCAGCACGGGGCACAACCATATTTTCCATGGCAGTAGTTAAGGCTTGTAGCTGTTCGGTAATTTTGGCGAAACCATTCTCCAATTGGTCCATGCGAGATATCTCGTTATCAGATGTAATCATATATGTTACCGGTCTTTTAGTGAGTCTTCCCTCTTCCCTAACCCAACGGGACTCTATGATATCTTTTAGACATATAGTGTGTTAACAGGATATATGTATGAATGAGATGAATTAGATGCATGCGATACAAGAAATATATCAACTCATTAAAATTTTCACACAAATCGGCCCATCATCATTATAGAAGCTTTTGGGCTAACTGTCATAGGAGTGAACTCATCCTAGTTTAAATGGCCCAACAAGTTCACATCTCATGGCAAGAAGTCCAACCGTATCCAAATGATAATGTTCCTAAACACAAACATATAATGGTCCATTGGCGTTTTAGGAGCTTTTGGCCCAATCATCATAAGATACGTTCTTGTCCCAGTTTAAATGGCCCAACAAGCCCATACCTCATGAAAAAAGGTCCGAATGGATCCAAACGACAATGTTCCCAAACACAAGCATACATAAATAATTTCTACAGAGTGGCCCATCAACATTTCAGAAGCTTTTGGCGCAATTGTCATAGGATACGAACTTGTCCCAGTTTAAATGGCACAACAAGTTCGCATTTCTGACAAGAAGCCTAACTGCATCCAAATGAGGATGGTTCACAAGCACAAGGAAATAGTTTTTATAGGCCATATAACCCCGGTCTACCTGTGGGTTTACGGGAGTGCAGACAAAGACTCTCGCTGGCGAAGGATTGCCCACAACTAGGTCTCCCCACTCAAGGGTTCGAGCGACCAAGTGAGCGCACATTTTTTATACCTTACAGTACGTGCCAACGAGTTATGGTATGTGACTGACTGTCAGATGGATTTCCGATTGTAGATTCCCCAAAGGGAGGGTGGAGCGAGGCTCTCTTAAGTACCCTAGCCTTTTAGGCTTTTATCGCTTGGTGACAGGAATAAACAACGAGTCCTCCAAATTAGTCCATCACAATAGGCTACAAGTAAATGATTATCTAGGTGCCTTCACAGCTTTTCCTTATAGAAAGGTAGTGAATGAAGAAAGACACCAAACCATTACCTAACCTTAAAAGTGCCTTTGATTAAACCCCTTTTAACCCACAGTAGACACGGTTAATTAAAGCACAAATCATAATATTACAAGACATTATTTCGTGGCCGATTCTCTATCCTCAGTGGAGTCGCCAGACTGTGGGACCACAGAAACTGGGCGACGCATGCTGTTCCAGGGTCGCGGCCCGGTTGGGAGTAGGGAGTAGCCCGCAGGGGACTAAACCGGAGAATGATAGAGTCGCCACCCGGTGTGAACCGGGACAAAGATTTAAGGCCGCACTCACCCCTCGCAAGGGAAGACCTCAAACCATTGGGTTCGGAATGGTCCCTTACTTATGCCACTTGTAATAAAATGATTTGTACAATAATTCAACCAAGCCTAAGCAACATTTTTTTCCAAGGATAATTTACTCCTAAGTTCACATGCATAAATACAAGGCTCATATCTAAGTTTGCATATAACCTATGTCCGGATTTGCATACAACCTATTTGCATTTAATCTATGTCCCAATTTGCATACAACCTATTTGCGTATAATCTATGTCCAAATTTGCATGCATAGAGATAACTACGGCTAGCATACAATGTTATAAGCACATTACATTCGATCATAGGCATGCCAGTCGATAATAATTGTACAATCAAGCATGAAAGCAAATTGGAATAACAGCGAACATGCAATAGCACACGAAAATCTCATGAACATACTTTTATCGTATAATGCGGAAAACAAAGAACAACCTAAACATAAAGCAAATTCCAAACGCAAAATAAATGAATAATCATGCTTGAAAATGAACAACTAAATAAGCTAAATCATGCTTGAATACCATCTCATGAACACATTAAACAGATAAACGCAGGGATACAAGTAATATGATTGATTACATGATATAAGAGAAATCACCTAAGAAACAATTATGCATGACATGTGATGAACATGACTCAGTTCAGTGTATGCCCATTCGTGTAGCGTTTGTAAACGCGTTCGAACGGTAAACAGAAGGTTCACATTCGTATAGCGTTTGAGAACGCGTTCGAACGGGATCGGACATAATGCATGAATAAAAAAAAAGGAAATACGTACGCATTCGCTTAGCGTTAGTAAACGCGTTCGAATGATAAACAGAAGGTTCGCGTTCGTATAACATTCATAAATGCATTCGAACGAACTGAGGTAGAAAATATGCGTTCGTCCGGCGTTTTGGAACGCGTTCGAACGGGGTTACAGCAGTGACCTCAAAAAGGCAGTAAATAACATGACGCATACGTGAACGGATGAATAAATGACACCTAATAAATAATAACGGGCTACAAAGCGCGGCAAAGCATCGTGGTAAAAGATTTTAACCCCTCGACATAGATGACCTTTAATCCAACTTACTAAGCCCATGCGCTAATAACATAATGCAGATAAAAAACAAAGACAACAATATCGGACTTTGTATACCCGATTGAACAACATCTTACATTCAACCGAATATATGTCATCTGGCGCGGCGAAGCATCGTTGTAAAAGATTTTAACCCCTCGAAACGGAGGACCTTTAATCCAACATACTAAGCCCATGCGCTAATGACATAATGCATATAAAAAATAAAGACAACGATATCGGACTTTGTATACCCGATTGAACACATCTTACATTCAATCGAATAAACGTCATCCGGCGCGGTGAAACATCGTGGTAAAGGATTTTAATCCCTCGAAATGGAGTACCTTTAATCCAACTTACTAAGCCCATACGCTTTATCTCATCATTACACAAACAAATAACATGCAGAATTTAAATAACGGATAATAAACAAATCAAACAACATAAAACAAAATATGCGCCGTTTGCTGAAGTGGTACGTGGAGTTGTATCCCAAGTACAGACCGTACTACCGTCCGTTCGGATTCGGCTACAGAATTTATGTCTGGGTTTCCATCCTATATACCACAAGAGGCGACACATTTTCCATTTTATTCAAAGCCACAACATGCATCCATGAACGACTCTCATACGAAATAAATAACTAAAACGATTAAAAGATGAATAAAAAATAAATACGAAGAGTGCCCTCAGGTCTAACCTTTTATGTCGACTCTCGGAAGTATCGTACTCGGTCGTCGGAAGGGTGGATGCTCCGCAACTCCTCCGGTTCACTGGTTCAATGTTTCCCTTCACTGCTTCGCTGTTCGGGCTGTTGTTTTCCCTCCGTTCCACTACTGTTTTGCTGCTGTTTTTCAGACACTTTTTTTGATGTTTTAGGCTATTGTTTTGGATGTTTTTTTTTTTGAGGTTTAAGGTGTAGTTTTAGTTACTGTTTTAGGGATTAAAAGTGCAGTTTTTTAGTTACTGTTTTAGGTGATTTAGGGTTGTTTTAAGGTGTTTGGATGGGCTGTGGAGGGCTGTGAAATAGTGCAGTTTTTTAGTGGTAAAAGGGACAGATTTGGGGCTGTTGTTTCGATGTTTAGAGAGACTGTGGAGGGCTGTGTATTCGGTGGTTTGTGCGGCAGTGAGGATTGTTTTTAGGCTTGATATTCTCATCAATGGGGACTGTTTTTTTGCTTAGGGTTAGGCGTGAATGCTAGGGAGAGGAGAAGAAAATTTCTTCTTGTTGTTTTTGTGTATTGGGCGTGAATGAGAGAGGGGGGAGTGTCTTGGTTTTGGGTCTCTTTTATAGAAAAATGGGATGGGTGAATCCTTGCTTGACAAGGAAGGGATTTGTGCATTAAAGGAGGATTTGATTTAGTGTCATGCAAGGAAAGTCTAAGATTGATTGGGGGACAAGATTTGGTTAATTAGGAAGTTAATATATTTAATTTGTTTGGTTTAGGCATGAAATTTGTTTAGTTAGGAATATAATAATCTTGATTGATTTTAATTAGGCATGATTTTATTTGATATTTATTTTAATTTGGTATATGATTTTTAGATTTTATTTAATTCCCCATGTGTTAAATATGTGTTTTATTAATTTGGATGTGTTTTATGGCTTTGATGGGCTAATTGGGCTTGGGTGTGAGGCTAGCAGCAAAACTAGAAATACCGACACCATTCGAATGCCTATTCGAACGCTACACGAATGCCCGCAATCTGCTTGACGTTTGAACGTGGTCACGAACGCAGCACGAACGAAAATAGTGAACTTGTGAAATGAATCTGATGACATGCTTATTCTGAATTTCCCCTTCCGACGTCTGTTTCCCGCGACTTCCGTGACTTAAAAGGTAGTGTCTCCAAATGAGACTCATCATAGGGACTTAAATGCAAAAATGCAGTGCCTACAGTAAAGAGGGCCAAGGAAAGTAAGTACACTGATATTATCGAGACCAGGTTAACATCTTACCGAATAAGACAATGAGAATAATGGAAAGTGGGATATCATAAGGTGTAACTAGGCAAGAAAAACAAGTCAGTATGGAAGACAGTTGACCAGATTTGTGATAGAAAAAAATCTAAGGTAAAGAAAAAGTACAAACATTAACCAAAATCGAATCACTAGCGTCGCTGCATATAAGAGGCATCAGTAAACAAAGGTAGTAAGCTAGAAGCACGTGAAGAAATTGACCATGATCTATGAAGTCCTTAGCCCCACAAATAGTTAGGGATATGAGAATTTGAAGGACGAAGCCGATAAGCAGTTGGACCTTAGCAAAGACATAATGGGGGTTAAATAGTTAAAACTATGAAAATGAACGCTAAGATAAGATCGAGCATGCAGAGCTAAAGAGGTATAAATATGATAATTTTTAATAGCGACAAGGATTGCTCTTACATATATTTATCCCAGAGTTAAGGCAGAATGAGAAGAAACCTAACTATGAGATACACAGTATCTTTAGAGATGTGAAAGCACTAGCTGAGAAGAATTCAGATACATATTCATTGAGTTCACATGACATCAAAATAACTGAAGTACGAATATACTTCGAAGTGAACAGATTGGCATAAATCCCCCACAAAGACTAAGTACTGTTAAGTGATAGTATATAAATTCAGTTAAGGATTTACAAGTCAAATGTGCTTGGGTGGAAGTAATAATAAGAAGAGAGAACACCTGGGAAGTCCTAAGAAGTATTACATTATTAAAGGAAAAGAACGAGATGAAGTGAAAATCTGTCATAGAGTAATAGACGAAAAAATATAAAACTTTTAACCATAAGAATCAAATCGATGTACCAAAATAAGAGATTCCTAGACGTCATGGTACTGAGTTCTCGAGTAGAAGAACATAAAGAAATTTAAGGAGGATAACAGTAGAAGAGACGCAGATGTCCTCGAACCAAGACGGACCTAAAAGTTAAATCCAAAAAGGGGATTCGAGGACGAATCCTATTTAAGATGGGAGAAAATATAACACCCCGGTAATTCCAACGACTACTACAATGACAAATATATTATAGATGGTGTAATACATAATATAAATGTTGGGAAGCGGCCGCGAGTGCGCAGTGGAAAAATTGAAATTATTAAAATTATGATGCCGCTTTCCCTTTGCCCAATACCCATTTGTTTTGATTATTCTACAAGCTTAGGCATGTTACTATATATTCTAAGCATAAAACTCATAAAACATACAAGAAACATAATCCTAAACATGCTAACTATCATAAGAACTCTAATTAAAATAAAGAAAGAAAAAGACTTACTTGAACCGTATACTCCTCCAGTACTCCCTCCAATCCACAAGCTTTTCTCGAACTCAGCAAGCTCTTCCACGTTCCAAAGAGCCACCCAAGTGTGTGGCCTCCAAAGATCCACACACCAAAGCCAAAACTCAACGGCAAGACTACGCCTCGAGTGCACGGGTATTTTGCCCTTGGTGCTAGCCTAGGCAAATACCTCAAAACTTTTAACTCGAGGTTCCTCTAGTCAATTAGACTTAAGGATCCTCCAAATCAGTGGCTTACTCTTAAGAATTTAGAGTTGCTCACTTATATAAACCCAAGATTTGAAAGGTTTGGTGCAAAAATTTGTGAAGAATTCTTTGGGTTTATATAGTGCTCCAAAGACAACAAAATTAATTAAGAATCCGATGTGGGATAAAAGCCAATTTAATCTTCGCCATTGGATCTTAATTTAGTTGTTTAATGAGATTATAAAACCCTAATAAGAGTTTGGGCCGAATTGGAATTCAAAACAAATAACAAAATTAAATAAAAATATTTTACTATTCACGCAGTACTATTCATGTGTTACTATTCACGTGAATATTAATTATTTTTTTATCTATTTATTCCAATTCCCAAAGTGCCCCTATCGTCAGTCACCAATCCCTAAGCCATTATGGAACCTCGTAAACGATCTGTTCAATAATTAAACACATTGAACCATTTATGAACAATTCCTACAACAATCATATATACTGTTAAATATGTATTGTGCATTGTTAACCATTGATTTCGACTTTGATGTGTGTGACCTTTTGGGTTCCCCTTAAATTGGATATGAAATGAATCGTGATAACTTAATCGAACATAAATTATCCTCCGATCAGATGGTCTTTCGATTTCAATGACCAAGGTTGACATCTAGCAACATGCCAAAGCCCCCAAATGAGAAGTAAAGATATATATATATACCTATTCTGTATGCGATTTACATATGATACGGTCCCTCGCCTCACTGTATTCCTACCTATTGACCTAGGGTACGGAAATTGTCTACCCATATGATCAAAGGTATGATGTTGATAGTGTCATGAATCGTGCTAACCCAAGAATCTCACATGATTCTTCCGTTGTGGCCACATTCTCAAGCACTTATCACACATATCAACCCGCGAACTGGAATACTACTCTTATAAGAAAATATTATCCGAGAGAGTGGCGATTCTCTGTTGTATCTTTACAAACTTCATATGTTTCAACAAAGGACCCAATCATATCCTTATGACCAGATATTTTGAAACGGGGAAGGAGAATGTCAAAGTTATTTGATCCATATATAAGATTGTAAAGACCTCAAGTCAAAGGACTAGTCATATAATCGATACATGAAAGTTCTCACAGACACATGGGATAAACACTCCATATGAAAACTTTCGACGGTCAGTTCGATGGACACGAGCAACTCATGCATCCATGTTATACACTAAGCGGTCGGATCTCCGCTAGTAGCCTATGAGATCGGCTACCCCACTTAAGGGTAAATCATATCATCATGCTAGTCTCTCCGCTTTGTGAACGCCCAGATTATTCACAAAACTATGAGTAGGAACATTTAAGAGTAATGATTCTCATAAGGCGTGGAAGCCATCGTTTTATTACTCCAATGGCTTTATTACAGTGTTGATGATTCATATAAGTTATGTAAGACACGTATAATAAATATTTCCATTTTATTAATTAATGAAAATATTACAAATACATGTACATATAGCCCATCCACAAGTTGGGTATAGGGCATATCCCTAACAATCTCCCACCTGCACTATAGCCAACTAGTATGAATCTGGACACCATACTCTCGGGTGTGCCTATCATGTTTTTGTTGAGTTAGCCCTTTAGTCAGAGAATCTGCTAGATTATCTTATGTGTGTATTTTCTCTATAATAACTTCTTTTCTCTCAACAATCTCCATGATGAGATGAAATCGCCTGAGTACATGCTTAGATTTCTGGTGGGACCTTGATTCCTTTGATTGAGCAATGGCGTCGGTGTTGTCACAGTACATCGTGATGCCATTCTTTATCGCAGGAAGCACTTCCAATTTCGTGATGAACTTCTTTATCCATACTACTTCTTTAGTTGCCTCAGATGCTGCAATATACTCGGTTAAGTGGTGGAGTCCACTGTAGTTGACTGCTTTGAGCTTTTCCAACTGACAGCACCGCCATTCAAAATAAACAGATATCTTGTTTGCGATCTGCTGTCATCCATGTCGGTTTAAAGGCTCGCATCATAGTAACCAATGACTTTCATCTCAGAACAATCTCCGTATGTCAAAAACACATCATTAGTTCTTCTCAGATACTTGAGGATTGATTTGAAAGCTGCCAGTGTTGCTCACCAGGATTTGCCTAATACATGCTCATTATGCTAAGAGTATAAGAGACATCAGGTCTAGTACATAGCATGGCGTACATGATCGATCCTATTGCTGAAGCATAAGGGATCCTACTCATACGTGTAGGCAATGTATTTTTGCATAAGGCCCAATGATGAGCCTCGTATGGAGGCACTACCCGATAAGTTGCAGAAGTCGCGGGAAACGGACGTCGGAAGGGAAAATTTAAAAATAAATACGTCAACAAATTTAACTCGCTAAATTGGCCTCGGGTTCGCCCGATTAATATTTGTTTTAAAATATTAAGCCTCGGCTCAAAACCTCTGCACCCATCCAAAGCCCAATCCAAAAATAATTAAAACATTTAAAAATATGTCACAAATTAAATCAATACTAAATAAATCACCTTCCTAAATTAAACAAATCTCCTTCCTAAACTAAATAAATCTCTTTCCTAAACTAAATAAATCACCTTCCTAAATTAAACAAGTCATTTCCTTATAACAAACTAATTAAATATTCCCCCGTTATTGCACAATCTTTGTTTCCTACCCATACAAGAAAAAACCTAACCCACTCTTATAAGAAGACACACAAACCAAACCTTTGAACCCCTAGGAGCTCATTCACAGAAAACAACACAACATAAACCCTAGTGCGTGATCTTTACACACATCCACGAACCTGAAAACCTTAAGCTTATTCCCCTCTCTCACCTCTCGGCCGGCTCATCTCTCCCTTCCGAATCCTCACCTTGGATCCTCCATTAAGATCACGCACTAGGGCCAAACACATTCACGGTAATAACGATTGATAATCTCTCACCTCTCTCTAAACAAATAAACAAATAAACCCTAAGCACAATAAGCACACACTCTCTCTCTTTCCCTCTTAAAACCACACGTCCCCAACTCTTCCCTCTCTCCACGCACAGCAAACCTTCACCAGACACAGCCCACTTACGTTAAAACACACCCCTCACCAACTCACACAAAAATCTAAAAACCCAGCTCCACGCTTCTCCTATTCATTCTCGTCCACGACACAAACACAAAGAAATCATAATCCCTCATCAGCCACCGCTTGCCTCTCTCCAAGCCACGACTTATACATACTCACACACACATCAAACACATAAAAAGTCATTCACGTCAACACCAGACAAAAACCCTAAAGCACCAGCCATTCACGTCAACACCAAACAAAAAAACCAAAAAGCACCAGCCATTCACGTCAACACCAAACAAAAACCATAAAGCACCAAATAAGCCCCAGCCATCACATGCCAAAACCTTGAGCTCATCAACAAACCCCAGCCTTCAAACAACCCTCAACACTGAGAAGAAACAACACACAAATAAACGCCCTTCAGCAGCCAACCACTCACGGCTCCACCAACTATTCAGCTTTCCCAATCACCAACGTGAACCTCACCAGCCCTCTACTACTCGGCCGCAGCAAGCCCTCATGCTCAGACCACAAACTTCCATAGCACATGCACAAGCTGTGAACAACCACGTCCTTTACAAAGCCAATATCACGCCACTCATTCTCTCTCATTAAATCAACTCACGCCACATTCTTCTTCTCTTTACACCGAAAAATAGCCTGTAAACTGCCCCAATTATCATCAAAAAATGCACATCAAAACGGTCCCCTTTACCACCGAAAACTACACATCAAAACAGTCCCCAAACCACCGAAAACTGCACATCAAAACAGCCCCAAATAACCGCAAACTACACCCCAAAAATAGCCCCAAATAACCGTAAACTACACCCCAAAAACAGCCCTTAATCACCGAAAAACTACACCCTAAAATAGTCCATTAATCGCCAAAAAACTACAACCTAAAACAGTCAAAAAATAGAAAAAACAGCAGCAAAAATAGCAACCCAAAACAGAGAAAATAGTGAGCGAAAACAGCGAACCAGTGAAAACAGCGGAAATGCTAACCCTTTCGGCGACGTCCCAACGCACTCCCGAGAAGCGACTTAAAAGGTAAGACCTGAGGGCACCCTTTGTTATATTTTATTTTATCGTCCTGGAAACGACATGCTCGATTGGACGAAGAATATGTCCAACCGGGTATGCGAAG
This sequence comes from Zanthoxylum bungeanum, assembly GCA_019454045.1. Taxonomy (NCBI): domain Eukaryota; kingdom Viridiplantae; phylum Streptophyta; class Magnoliopsida; order Sapindales; family Rutaceae; genus Zanthoxylum; species Zanthoxylum bungeanum. The sequence goes on from SKCR01030627.1 coordinate 69,834, forward strand.
TCCTACATTGAAAACGGCCAAATTCTTTGGTCACATATTTCATTATTTGGCATTTATTTCACGTTATTTGTCTTTTTACTATTTCGCATTTAATTTGGATTTACGGTTGTTTTATTGTTCCGTATTTATTTTGTGTTATTTATCTTTCTTCATTGTTTCGCATGTTTGTCTCTTCGGTTATTTATGGTTATATGCATTATCATGTTTCATGTATGTCATTTAAATCATCTTGCATGTGTTGCATAAGAGTTTGTTATACTATTGTATTAATCACTTTATTACAATTGGCATAAGTAAGGGACCGTTCCGTACCCAACGGTTTGAGGTATTCCCTTGCGAGGGGTGAGTGCGACCTTAAATCATTTCTCAGTTCACACTGGGTGGCGAATCCATTTATTTCTCTGGTTTAGTCCCACGCGGGCTACTCCGTACTCCCGACCAGGCCGGGAGCCCGGGACAGCGTTACCGATTTCTGTACCTTGCCTACTGTCTGGCGACTCCACTGGGGATGGAAAATCGGCCCCGAAATAATGTCTTGTAATGTTTGTGATTTTTGCTTTAGTTAACCGTGTCTACAAGTGGGTTAGGTCCAAGGGGTTTAACCAAAGGCATTATCAGAGTTAGATAATGATTTGGTGCTTTCCTTAACTCACTACCTTTCTATAGCCGAAAGGAAAAGATGTGAAGACACCTAGATAATCATTTACTCAAAGCTTACCGTGATGGACTAATTTGGAGGATCTATTGTTTATTCATGTCACCAAGGCGATAAGACCCTAAGAGGCAAGGGTATTTAAGGGAGTTCGCTACACCCTCCTTCTAGGGAATCTTCAATAATAAATCCATTTCACAATCATTCATGTATCATCAGTCGTTGGCACGTACCTTAGCGTATAAAAAAGGGTGCGCTCATTTGGTCGTCCGAACCCTTGAGTGGGGAGACCTAGTTATGGCAATCCTTCACCGACGGGAGCCTTTGTCTATACCCCTATAAACCCGCATGTGAACCATAATTATATGACCAATAGAAGCCATCCCTTTATGCTTGTGTTTGGGACCATCATCATTTGGATTCAGTTGGACTTCTTGTCATGAGAAGTGAACTTGTTGGTCTATTTAAACTGGAACGAGTTTGTGTCTTATGACGATTGGGCCAAAAGTTTCTAAAATGCCGATGGGCCACTTTTTGTTTGGGCCCCCTATAATTTGAAGTTGTTTAGCCACATTATCGCAAAAGTGTAAACCTGTAGGGCCTTTTTCAACTGGGACAAGTTTGCACCTCGCAATAATATGATTGAATGCTTTAAAATGATAATGGGCCAACTTGTGTGAAAACCTTTATGGGTTTAGAATGTCCAAACATGCTAGAAGCATGAGTTCGATATCCGCACTGCCTTTCATCTAGAAAGGATACGCCTTGTTATGACATATTTATTTATTTTGGACGCTTCCAAGTCCATCCCCACGACCGTGATTATCGAAGGCCCAATTCGTCGTTTCTAGATAATGGCACGATCCCAATAATAGGCTTATTTCATGTTGTAAATGGGCGGTCTTTGTCTTTTACCGATGGAAAGGGACTGAGGTAGCCAATGTTCACCCCGTAACATATGAGACAACGATTTTGTGTACCCCACATTGGCACATAAAATAAGCCATACCTAGGACAGAAAGGGACTTACCACGAGTGTGGGAGATATAAGGTTGGAAGGATATATGTTGTTTTGATAACCACGTGCATCTCATACATACACGCATCATGCTAACCCATTGTCTTAAAAGCCATCGTAGATATCCATTGGGTTAGGAAAGAAAGACTTGTCAAAAAGAGTTTAGCAAACCTGGATGTCGGGGAAAAAGGAAATCGAGGAACATAAAACTTTACGGCAATGACAGAAAGACCATTGTGAAAAAAAAAGAAAAAAAAAAGAGAGAAAAAAAAAGAAAAAAAAAGTTGTTTGTTCTTAGTCCTTAATAGTTAGGCATAAGTCCGATGATGTAATTCTTTGCTTTAGGGTGAAACCTTAGAAACGATAAACTCTTGATGTGCTTTTATCTGATACTTTGAGTGATTGATCTATGTTAGACTTGTAAGCACTTGATTATGGCTCTTAGCAGTGAAAACCTGAGTAGTTAGCAAAGTGACTAGTTGAAGAAATTGTAGGTTGGTGAATGACCATTCGCCTAAATGTCTATCATGATTTTCTTGTGTTACGATGTGTGGTATGGTTGGAAACCAAATAAAAGTCTCTCAAGAAGAAAATAAAAACCACCTATAACCGATAAGCGTGAAGCTACCCATGGGCGAGTATTAGGACCACCATGAGGAGAAATGTTATCTTAAAGGGTAGGTGTGTGAAAAAAAAAAGTTCAAAACGAAAAGAAAAAAGAGAGACAAAAGAAAAGAAATAAAATTATACCATATTGATCACGGAAAAGCAATCGCAGAGCATAACTGAGACATCTAGGTTGGTTTGACCCATCGATCCCAATTTTTTGACGAAATTATTGAGTTGGCTTACTTGAGGATGAATTTGCAAAGGAACATTTGCACACACACACTTTGAGTCTGGCTTAGATCACTTATTCAACGACTTGGATTTGAGTTGCGTTGAATGTTTTGAAGGTTCTCTGGTTTCAATACTGGGAATTCTTTGAGGGCAATAATATTTGTAACTATTGGGATCGTAGCATATAATATAGTATGATGATATGGATTGTCACACCACATGGTCCACCTTGACCTAGTGCAAATAGCGAAGAACATAAAGCTAAACCAAGACTGGGGGGGACCAGTCTACCACCTCCCGAATCGGGGACATAATAAGATATTGAGTCATAGGACCAAAGGAAACTGAGCAATCACCAGAAAAGAACCAGCAGAAGGAAATTATAAGCAGACCCAGGGGTCGACCATAGACATTTGTAGGCGAAAGGCACCAAGGAGCACAAGTAAGGCCTAACCCATCGGAATAGGAAACACATCCATGCATACCTGCATATACGTCACATGCGCGTAATTTTTATCTTGTGTTTATTCACAGGTTTCGAAGAAAAGGAAAAAGTGGCAAATACAAGCAGTTTCGGGAATGAATCCCAAGGTCGAGGCCCACATCATCAGCAGTTTCGGGAATGAATCCTAGGTCGAGGCCCATATCATCAGCAGTTTGGGGAATGAATCCCAGGGTTGAGGACCACACTATCAACAGTTTCGGGAATGAATCCCAGGGCCGAGGCCCACACTATCAGCAGTTTCAGGAATGAATCCCAAGGTCGAGGCCCACATTAACAGCAGTTTCCGGAATGAATCCCAGGGTCGAGGCCCACATTATCAACAGTTTCGGGAATGAATCCCAGGGTTGAGGCCCACACTATCAGCAGTTTCGGGAATGAATCCCAGGGTCGAGGCCCACACTATCAGTAATTTTCAGGAATGAATCCCATGGTCGAGGCCCGCATTATCAGCTGTTTCAGGAATGAATCCCAGGGTCGAGCCCCGCATTATCAGCAGTTTCGGGAATGGATCTCAGGGCCGAGGCCCACCTTATCAGCATTTCAGGAATGAATCCCAAGGCCGAGGCCCACCTTATCAGCAGTTTCAGGAATGAATCCCAGGGAACAAGACCCACAATCGGGAACAAAGCCAATACTCAGCACAGTTCGGGAACAAAACCCAGGGGTCAAAAGCACCTCGCCATCACATACAACACAGTTCAGGAACAAAGCCCTCACTTTACACAGCTCGGGAACAAAGCCCACAGTCAGCTCAATTCAGGAACAATGCCCACAGGTGGTTCAAGAAAAAAGCCCAAGGGCAAAAGCACCTCGCCATCACATTCAGCACAGATCGGGAACAAAGCCCAGGTAATAAAGCCCACAATCAACAGTTTGGGAATAAAGCCCACAGTCAACACAATTCGGGAATAAAGCCCATGGAACAAAGCCCACATTCAGTACAGCTCGAGAACAAAGCCCACAGTCAATACAGTTCGGGAATAAAGCCCAGGGAACAAAGCCCACTCTCTACACAGTTCGGGAACAAAGCCCAGGGAATAAAGTCCTCATTCAACACAGTTCGGGAACAAAGCCCACCATCAGTTCAGTTTGGGAATAAAGCCCAGTCTCAGCATAGATCGAGAACAAAGCCCACCATCAGTTCAGTTCGGGAATAAAGCCCACTCTCAGCACAGATCGGGAACAAAGCCCACAATCAGTTTGGGAATAAAGCCCACTTCAGCTCAAATCAGGAACAAAACCCATAATTCAGTTCGGGAACAAGACCCACAACTCTATTCGGGAACAATACCCTCAACTCAAATCGGGAACAAGACCCTCAACTCAAATCGGGAATAACACCCTCAGCTCAATTCAGGGAACAAGACCCCTCACTCAATTCAGGGAAAAAGACCCACAACTCAATTCGGGAAAAAGACCCACAACTCAATTCAGGGAACAAGACCCTCAACTCAATTCAGAGAACAAGACCCTCCACTCAATTCAGGGAACAATACCCTCAACACAATCGGGAACAAGACCCGCAACTCAATTTGGGAACAAGACCCACAATCGGGAACAAGACCCGCAATTCAATTTGGGAACAAGACCCACAATCGGGAACAAGACCCGCAATTCAATTTGGGAACAAGACCCGCAATTCAAATTTGGGATCAAGACCCGCAATTCAATTTGGGAACAAGACCCGCAATTCAATTTGGGAACAAGACCCACAATCAGGAACAAGACCCGCAATTCAATTTGGGAACAAGACCCATAATCAGGAACAAGACCCATAATCGGGAAGAATACCCGCAACTCAATTTGGGAACAAGATCCACAATCGAGAACAAGACCCACAACTCAATTAGAGAACAAGACCCTCAGCTCGTTTCGGGAACAAAACCCACTTGGTTGTTCGGGAAAAGACCTAGGGGTCACAACACCTCGCCATCAATCTCAACTCAATTCAGGGAACAAGACCCTCATCTCAATGCGAGAATAAGACCCTCATCATAATTAGGGAACAAGACCCTCAGCACACTTCGGGAAAAAAACCCACTCGGTGGTTCGGGAACAAGACACAAGGGTCACAGTACCTCGCCATCAATCTCAACTCAATTCAGGGAACAAGACCCTCATCTCAATTCGGGAATAAGACCCTCATCACAATTCAGGAACAAGACCCTCATATCAACTCAGTAATGGTTCGAGAATGGACCACCTCACAGTAACGGTCCAAGAATGGACCACCTCAAGTAACGGTTCGGGAATGGACCACCTCAAGTAACGGTTCAAGAATGAACCACCTCCCATCAGCTCATTTCGGTAGTGATTCCTAGAGATCGCAGCATCATGCAGGGATGAACTTTGTGGTCGAAGAACCTCGCCACCATATCAACTCAGTTCGAAGCAGCAGCAAGTCAGATAGCAGCTGGGGAGCCATGTAAGTAAAAATTCATGCATAACTTTGATAGGATTGTCACTGTCACACACTGTACAAGTCCCAACAAAGTGGGGTCAATTGTAGGCACTGCATTTTTACATAAGGCCCAATGATGAGCCTCGTATGGAGGCACTACCCGATAAGTTGCAGAAGTCGCGGGAAACGGACGTCGGAAGGGAAAATTTAAAAATAAATACATCAACAAATTTAACTCGCTAAACTGGCCTCGGGTTCGCTCAATTAATCTATGTTTTAAAAAATTAAGCCTCGACTCAAAACCCCCGCACCCATCCAAAGCCCAATCCAAAAATAATTAAAATATTTAAAACACATGTCACAAATTAAATCAAAACTAAATAAATCACCTTCCTAAATTAAAAAAATATCTTTCCTAAACTAAATAAATCCATTTTCCTAAACTAAATAAATCACCTTCATAAATTAAACAAATCATTTCCTTATAACAAACTAATTAAATAATCCCTCATTATTGCACAATCTTTATTTCCTACCTATACAAGGAAAAACCTAACCCACTCTTATAAAAAGACACACAAACCAAACCTTTGAACCCATATGAGCTCATTCACATAAAACAACACAACATAAACCCTAAAGGCTCTCTCGGGCTTTACACACATCCACGAACCAGAAAACCGTAAGCTTCTTCCCTCTCTCTCACCTCTCAGCCGACTCATCTCTCCCTCCCGAATCCTCTCCTTGGATCCTCCATTAAGATCACACACTAGGGCCAAACACATTCACGGTAATAACGATTGATAATCTCTCACCTCTCTCTAAACAAATAAACCCTAAACACAATAAGCACACACTCTCTCTCTTTCCCTCTTAAAACCACATGTCCCCAACTCTGCCCTCTCTCCACTCACATCAAACCTTCACCAGACACAACCCACTCACGTTAAAACACACCCCTCACCAACTCACACAAAAATCTAAAAACCCAGCTCCACGTTTCTCCTCTTCATTCTCGTCCACGGCACAAACACAAAGAAACCCTAATCCGTCATCAGCCACCTCATGCCTCTCTCCAAGCCACGACTTATACACACTCACACACACGTCAAACACACAAAAAGCCATTCACGTCAACACCAAACAAAAACCCTAAAGCACCAGCCATTCATGTCAACACAAAACAAAAACACTAAAGCACCAAATAAGCCACAGCCATCACACGCCAAAACCTTGAACTCATCAACAAACCCCAGCCTTCAAACAACCCTCAACACCGAGAAGAAATAACACACAAATAAACGCTCTTCAATAGCCAACCACTCACGGCTCCACCAACTATTCAGCGTTCCCACTCACCAATGTGAACCTCACCAGCCCTCTACAACTCGGCAGCAGCAAGCCCTCACGCTCAGACCATAAACTGCCATAACACATGCACCAGCCGTGAACAACCACGTCATTTACAAAGCCAATATCACACCACTCCTTCTCTCTCATTAAATCAACTCACGCCACAGTCTTCTTCTCTCTACACCGAAAAACAGCCCCTAAACTGCCCCTTAATCATCAAAAAACTGCACATCAAAACGGTCCCCTTTACCACCAAACTGCACATCAAAACAGCCGCCAAACCACCGAAAACTGCACATCAAAACAGCCCTAAATAACCACAAACTACACCCCAAAAAAAGCCCCAAATAATCGCAAACTACACCCCAAAAATAGCCCTTAATCACCGAAAAACTGCACCCTAAAACAATCCCTTAATCACAAAAAATTTGTACCTTAAAACTGTAAAAAAATAGAAAAAATAGCAGCAAAAACAGCAGCCCAAAATAGAGAAAATGGTGAGCGGAAACAATGAACCAGTGAAAACAGCGGAAACGCTAACCCTTCTGGCGACGTCCCAACGCACTCCCGAGAAGCGACTTAAAAGGTAAGCCATGAGGGCACCATTTGTTATATTTTATTTTGTCGTCCTGAAAACGGCATGCTCGGTTGGACGCAGAATATGTCCAACCGGGTATGCGAAGTCCTACATTGAAATCGGACAAATTCTTTGGTCACATATTTCATTATTTGGCTTTTATTTCGCATTATTTGTCTTTTTACTATTTCGCATTTAATTTGGATTTACAGTTGTTTTATTGTTCTGCATTTATTTTGTGTTATTTATCTTTCTTCATTGTTTCGCATGTTTGTCTCTTCGTTTATTTATGGTTATATGCATTATCATGTTTCATGTATGTCATTTGAATCATCTTGCATGTGTTGCATAAGACTTGGTTATACTATTGCATTAATCACTTTATTACAATTGGCATAAGTAAGGGACCGTTCCGAACCCAACGGTTTGAGGTCTTCCCTTGCAAGGGGTGAGTGCGGCCTTAAATCATTTCCCAGTTAACAATGTGTGGCGACTCCATTTATTTCTCCGGTTTAGTCCCTCGCGGGCTACTCCGTACTCTCGACCGGGCCGTGAGCCCGGTACAACGCCACCGATTTCTGTACCTTGCCTACAATACGCTCTCTATCTGAAGGAGTATGTGGACATTGTTCCTTAGATAATTTGATTACATGACAAGTAGGTAAATTACCTATTTCGGAATCTTCCATTTTGAATCTTTTCAAAACTTTATCTATGTACGTAGATGGAGAAAGTCCTAACAACCTCTTAGATCTGTCACGGTAGATCTTAATGCCGAGGATGTAGGCTGCTTCTCCGAAATCTTTCATGGAGAAATTCTCAGATAACCATTGCTTGGTGGCTTGCATCATGGGAATATCATTCCCGATGATTAATATGTCATCGACATATAATATAAGAAATAAAACAACACTCCCACTACTTTTCCTATAAACAAAAGGCTCGTCTACATTTTTGATGAAGTCAAATTCTTTGATTGTCTCATCAAATCGTATATTCCAACTTCTGGAGGCTTGCTTGAGTCTATTAATGGATCGTTTAAGCTTGCATACTTTATTATGATCATCCTTAAATGAAAACCCCTCAGGTTGTGTTATATAGACTTCCTCTAGGAGATTCCCATTAAGGAAAGTTATTTTGACATCCATCTGCCAAATCTCATAATCAAAGTGTGCAGCTAGTGCCAGTAAAATTTGAATGGGCTTTATCATTACAACAGGCGAGAAGGTTTCTTCATAGTCAATTCCTTGGATTTTTCTATAACCTTTCACCACCAACCTAGTCTTATAGGTTTGCATGTTGCCTTCTACATCAGTTTTACGCTTGTAAATCCACTTGCAGCCTATGTGTTTTATCCCTTCAGGTGAATCACAGACTTGATTCTGATACATAGAGTCTATTTCGGATTTCATGGCCTCAAGCCACTTGACTGAATCAATGTCACGCATTGCTTCGTCATAACTGGTGGGATCGTCATTATCAATGACCTGATCATGTTCCTCATCAATATGGAAACCATATCTTTGAGGCTCATGTCTTTCCCTACCAGACCTTATGAGTTCATAACCTTATGGTTGTTCTGTCGCTGCCCTTTTTAGGGGTCTGGGGTTTAGTTCTATGTTAGTTTGTTCTTCTATTACCTCATCGAGGTCAAGTCTACTCCCACTATATTTCTTGAGAAGGAATTCATTCTCTAGAAATTTAGCATTTCGTGAGACAAATGTTCTTTGTTCATTTGGGACGTAGAACACGTACGCTCTTAAGTTCGAGGCATATCCTACAAACTTACATTTAACTGCCCTATCATCCAATTTGTTAGTTTGTGTGAGCTTGACATATGCATCACATCCCCAAACTCTTAGATAACTAAGATTAGGACGTTTCCCAGATCATAACTCATATGGTGTTTGACTAACAGTCTTGGAAAGAACTTGGTTTAGTAGTAGTGTTGTAGTTTCTAAAGCAAGACCCCAAAATGAAAGAGTTAGATCCGTGCCTGACATCATTGATCCGACCATATTTAATAATGTCTGATTTCTCCTTTCGGAGACCTCATTATGTTGTGGAGTTCCCGGAGGAGTCCACTGGGAAACAATGCCATTTTCTCTCAAGTAATCTTGAAATTCGTTGCTTAAGTATTCACCACCTCGGTCAGACCTTAGTGACTTAATACTTTTATTAAGCTGGTTTTCTACTTCAGCTTTGAAGTCTTTGAATTTCTCAACGGCTTCAGATTTGTACCGCATAAGGTACACATACACATATCGCGAGTGATCATCGATAAAGGTAATGAAGTAGGAGAATCCATCTCTAGGAGTGACTGACATTGGTCCCTATACATCAGAATTTATGAGTTCTAATGTCTCTGTTGCACGCTATCATTTACCTTTGAATGGTAATTTGGTCATTTTACCAAGTAAACAAGACTCACAAGTTCCATAAGGTTCATATTTGAAGGGTCTGAAATACCCATCCTTATATAGCTTAGTTAATCTTATTTCATTGATATGACCTAAGCGATTGTGCCATAGAAGTGATTCTTTGAGATTATTCAAGTTAACGTTGTATATATTAGAGGTTGAACATTCTTTGTTAGTTTGTAATACATAGATACCATTATTCAAAATACCATCTCCATATTTTATTTCATTGAAATAAATAGAACATTCATTACAACTTATTAGGCATGAAAAGCCTTTATTACATAAAAAGAAATTGAAATGATGTTCTTTACTAGAGAAGGTACATAAACACAATATTCTAAGTCTAAAACTAAACCATTCGGAAAAATTAATGAATAAGTCCCCACGCACAATGTAGCCAGTTTTGCTTGCTCCATTACCCATGCGTAAGTCAACCTCCCCATGACGGAGTCTCCTACTGTTTCTCAGACCCTGACATTGTTACACAAGTGAGTACCACAACCGGTGTCAAGCACCCAAGTAGAAGGTTCAGAGTTTTGAGAATATAGTTCAATCATATACAACATACCTGAAGCATTGGGCTTCTTGGCCTCTTGAGCTTCCATAGCTTCATTGGCTTTCAAGGATCTGCAGTCTTTCTTCCAATGACCCTTATTTCCACAAAAGAAACATTTCCCCTTTCCATTTTTCTTCTCCACCTTACCATTGGGCTTTAGGTGATCTGGAGCCTTGGCCTTGCCCTTATTTTTCTTTGGGCCTCGTGGCTCAAGTCCATACCCGTAAGAATGACGGAGGTTTTAAGCTCCGGTTTCAAGTCTTTATTTGCTTGCTTTATCAGATTGTGCAATTCTGCGAAAGTAGCTTCTTTATCAGACATATGAAACTGCATAATAAAGTTAGAGAATTATTTTGGTAAGGACTAAAGAATTAGATCTTGACATATCTCATGCTCCATGATGAACCCGAGGTTGGCCAATTTTTCAATGTGGCCAATCATCTTAAGCACATGTCCACTAACAGATCCTTCCTTATACCTTATTTGGAGTAAGGCACATGACACTTGGAATCTCATGGTATGAACGAAAGTTGCATACAACTCCTTCAAGTGAAAGATGATGGTTTGAGCATCCATATCTTCGTGAGCTTTCTGAAGTGCGTCCGACATAGAGCCAATCATTATGAAAACTACTTGCTCATCGTCATCGATGTGTTTCTTCCAAGCATCGAATGTATTTTGGTTAGCATCTTCTACGGGTTCAGGGGAAATAGTCTTTTAAGAACGTATAAAATCTTTTCTTATCGTAAGACAATTTTAAGATTTCTAAACCAGTCATTGTAGTTGTCCCCTTTGAGCTTATGCTCATCAAGGATGGAACGAAGTGATACTCTGTTTGACATTTGAATGTTTTTGAAATATTTTAACCCACCTGTTAAGAGATAATGTTAAAATTAGGAATATGTTTTTTCATTAATGTTTCATAATAACATGGGCTTTTAATATTATGAATTTGCTCCCACTCAATTGTTTTAAAATTTTAAGCAAATCGCATCAACCCCAATATGATGGATTTCTTGTGGTCAATGAACCCATTATCATCATTTCATAACTCCGACTAGGGCCAGTTCCCAACCAATATATGATATAAATCACAATTCCTTGATCATTGGGTTGGGCAATCAAACATGCCATAACTTATGCTAGTTCTTGTGGACACCCAATCTTTACCACTAAGTTATAAGACCACGCCTAAGGGTCGCTGCGTCTTATGACTCAGAAAAGTCAAACCATTGTCAATAGTACGATTTAGGACAAATTGGTATTGGTCAGTTTGGTAAAGCCTAGTCCTGCCAATACGGTTTAAGCCCTTTGGGTCTATACTTTACAATGGGAGGCCAATTTTAGACTTAAATTATTATGGAGGATTTTAGCAAGTTTAAGTGAATAACTGTCAAATGGATTCCTCCATTGAAAATTCCCCAGAGGGAGGGTGGAGCGAACTCTTTTAAATACCCTTACCTCTTAGGCTCTTATCACCTTGGTGACAAGAATAAACAATAGATCCTCTAAATTAGTCCAACACTTTAAATATGCTATAAGGTAAGCTTTGAGTAAACGATTATCTAGATGTCTTCACAGCTTTTCCTTTTGGCTATAAAAAGGTAGTGAGTGAAGGAAGACACCAAATCATTATCTAACTCTAGTAATACCTTTGGTTAAATTAACTTTAGTTTGGAAAGTTTTATTAACGCCTTGGTCCCACCTGTAACGATCGGTAGTCCTTACTACTGTCTACAGTGATACCGTTATGTACGAGATGAAAGTATGTAAAATAAACTATGTTTGGACTTATATATGCTCATGGAACGACTTTAGAGATGATCGGTAAAATTTCCAAAGTTCCGGGAAGAGACTGTACCATGTGCCCCTTTGTACTACCTATAGTATTTGGCGCATAACCTTTTCATACGACCTCCGAATGTTATGAATTTTATATCTTCTGAAATTTAAGACCGAGATCTACAACTTCCGCGTTAAACATATTTCCAAATTCGGACTAGAATCAGGTCAAAAACGCAAGTCAAATTCTGGATGAATAGTAATTGCGGGGCTAAATGGAGAATTCTCCAATTTTCTAGATTTTTCTACTCTTTTCCCCAACTTACGAAATAACAATTGGGTCGACTATAAAAATGACCTACTATTCACTATTTCTCAAGAATTAAAAACGAAATTGAAGGGAAAAAGAAGAGAAGAAAGAAGAAAAGAAGAAGAAAGAAAGGAAGAAAGAAGATAAGAGAAGGAGAAGCAAAGAAGGTTTGGCATCCATGGAGCTTTATGGAAGAGATGGGAATCAAAAGAAATCAGGTAAAGAACTAAACCCAAATTTTCAAGTTATGAGATTTTAGCAAATTGTTGATATGGTAGTTATAGAAGCTTGTTATGTGTTGCAAATTAGTACTTAATTAGTTAAGAAATGGGTGTTTGGATGATTTTAGTTGTTATTTCAAGTTTGTGATTATGAAGAATAATGGAATTGGATGATGTTGGATGATTAGAAATAAGTGAAATGGTAGGTTTAAGGTTATGTTGTAAATTGGGGGTAGAGTTACTTAAGGTTATAAGATGAGGGGATTTAGGCATGCCGCCACACCAGTGTTCGATATAATGCTGATAAGTGGTAAATCTATCACTATTTCCCACTCATTTATCCTAATATTTTGTATAGTTTCTTGAGTCTTGTGAATATTTTGATATGTTTTGTGTTGTTTTGTAGATAAATAAAGCTTCAGGACATTCTAGAGGTGATTTGGGCCAAACAGTGAAAATCGGCAAAAAGGGCATTTTGGTAATTTCCCGCGTCGCGACGCCAGGACTTTCAGCGTCGCGACGCCTAACCTGCGCCGAAAAATGCTAACGTGCACCTGGTCAACGGGTCAGAATTTGAGAAGTTTGACTTTGCTAACATGCGCCGTGACACGTGTCACCATCACAACCGATCTGCTAACGTTCGCCGTGCCATGTGTCATCATCCTACGGTGCCGACACTCACAATTGCCACGTGTCATCCTATGTCATCGCCACTTCATCAGTCAATCAGTCAACCTTTGCCACGCGTCATGGCACGTCATCATCCACGTCAGCAGGTCAACCGAGTCACCACGCCACGTCATCATCAGCCAATCACGAAGTGACACGTGTCGCAATCTTATGGTGCCGACAGTCGTCAGCGCCACGTCAGCTTCATCATTGAGCTCTTAGCCACCTCGCCACGTGTCGCCTTATCTTCATATCCGAATCACCACGTGTCAAGCCGTCATTGTGCTACGATTCATGTTCTAGCGTCGCGACGCTGAACCCTTCCAGCGTCGCGACGCCCGAGGTCTATCCGCGCCTATAAATAGAGCTCGAAATTTTAGATTTCATTGTACCTTCCTCTCTCATTTCTTTGATGTAAATATGGAGTTCTTCTCTCTCTAAATTTCTTGTAATTTAGTTTTGTATTTTTAATTACGTTCTGTAATAATAGTAATTTACTTTTGAATAGTAATAGTAATTTATTTTTACCTTTTACTTTTTACAGTTTTTACTATTCAATCATGAGGAGGTAACTTCCCTATGCTAGGTGAAAGGTAATTCTTTTACTATTGCTATTTAGATTAATCTCCCTAAAAATAATATATTTACTATTTAAAATTTCACTTAATCAGGATACCGCCAGATTGGTCGGTTGGTAATAAAATTCCTTTTCCGCCTTTATGGCTGGTTTATTTTGGTTCCACCTTTATGGCTGGTTCACTTGGTTCCGCCTTTATGGCTGGTTGGACTTAAATTGACTTAATCAGGTTACCGCCTATATGGCTGGTTGGTAATAATCACAAGTTTATATATTATTTTACTGGAGATATCTAAATAAGTAGTAGTAGAAATAATTCCTTTTACCTTAGCATTTTATTTTATTTTACTTTTAAGCTTTTACTTTACTGCAATTACTTTTCAGCACTGTTACTTTATGGTTTTTTACTTTTAAGTTTTTACTAGCCCTAGTTATGTGTCATAACTAAGTTAGTTATCTAGGGTTATGATGAAATCCAATATCACTGGTTTATAAGGGTTAGATTATAATTTGGGTAATATAAAGATTTATTTATTGAGTCTTAATCTTAATACTCTTTAATTAACTGGCCATTAATTAAATTGATTAGGTAAACTTAAAATGAACTAGACATAGGGATTTTAAGTTTAAGACCTTAGACTCAATAGCCCACGATCTTCCTTGAGGATAGATAACCCTTTTAATAGATTTCCTTACAGGATAGGAATATACTTGTCGGGCGGGGGTAGCCATAATTGGAACTTAATCTTAATGAATCTAGGTAATTTGGTTGACATAGACATATGGTTCAATTGGATTATACTAGGTATTTGTAATTGACCATCGGAAGAGGTTTTTACATAAATTAGTGTTCCAGGTTAATAAATCAATATATTACCCAACTAAAAGATAATCACTTCATCTTTAATTAATATTGGAATAAATCACAATCTTAGATAGTTTTTAATATTGAATTTTCTTAAAATCTACTTTCGAACAATTTTATTTACTTGTCTTTAAATTTAGAATCGTCGTCATTTCAAATCAATTAAACAACCTGTTAGATACTGGTAATCATTTGACCTCATAAAATTAATAGTTTAGATATTAAGTCCTCGTGGGATCAATACTTTTTATACTACTTGAACGATACGTACGCTTGCGTTATACGTGTGTGTTTACGCCGGTCAAGTTTTTGGCGCCGTTGCCGGGGACTTATTTATCTTTTATTATTAGTTTAGGGGTTAGATACTTTTACTTGTATCAAATTTCTTTTTAATTATTGTTATTGTTTTCTTGTGTTACTGGTTCTCAGAAACTACATGAGACGAACCAGAAGCTTTGAACTCCGACCGCTTGACCCGGAAATTGAAAGAACTATCAGACAGTTGAGAAGAGAAAGGTGAGAAGCCCAAAAAGCTTTAGTCAACATGGAACCTGAACCTTTGGAGGTTGCACCACCATTTCCCATTCGAGACAGAACCATTCCGGTGGTTGACAGACTCATTTCTTGCATTGTACTCCCTCCCTTACCAGCAAATGCAGGTGACATCAAAACTTGCATTCAGATGATTCAGCAGTCAGTTCAGTTTGGTGGGAATGCAACTGAAGATCCTAATGCCCACATCAGTAACTTCCTGGAAGTTTGCGGCACTTTCAATTACAACCGAGAAGCTGAAGAAGCAATGAGACTGCGTATTTTCCATACTCCTTGAAGGATGGAGCTAAAGCTTGGCTACATTCATTACCAGCAGGTTCGATCACAACTTGGAACACTTTAGCCACCAAATTTCTTGCAAAGTACTTTCCACCAGCCAGAACCGGAAAACTGAGGAATGACATCACATCCTTTGTACAACAAGATTCAGAATCCCTCTACGAAGCTTGGGAAAGGTACAAAGATTTACTCCGGAAATGTCCTCACCATGAGATTCCAAAATGGCTTCAAGTCCAAACATTCTATAATGGGCTTTCTGGAATAATGAGAACCACAATCGATGCTGCTGCTGGAGGAGCTTTAATGGCTAAATGAGAAGATCAAGCCTGGGAACTAATCGAAGAAATGTCCAACAACAATTCCTTGTGGCCAACTGAAAGGAGCATGATCCAAAGAATTGCAGGAATTTATGAAAGTGGAGCCAATACAACAGTCAACACCAAGCTAGATCAGATATGCAAATTCATGGAAACTCTTACCACTGGATCCACAAGTTCACCATATGGAGGACACCAGAGTCGAACCAACTTGAATAAACGGTGAATTTTGTCAACAATTTCAACAGGCAGGAGAACAATCCATATTCCAACACCTACAACCCAGGGTGGAGGAATCATCCTAATTTTTCATGGAGTAACAATTCAGGCCAACAGCGGAACTATCCACCACCTGGATTCCAGCAACATAACAAAGGCCAGGAGCAGGCAAATGAACCAGGAATAGCAGAAGTGCTGGCTCAGTTAAAAAAGTATGATGCTATCTTGCAGAGCCAATCAGCTTCCATCAAAGCACTGGAGAATCAAATCGGACAACTGGCCAATGCTCAGAGTTACAGACCGCCAGGTACCCTTCCTAGCAACACAGAGACAAATCCAAGAAACATGGGGAATGAGCAATGTCATGCCATCATGTTAAAAAGCGGTACTGAAATCAACAAAGATGTTGGAGCCAAAACAACTGCTGAGGAAGTTCCAAAAGAAACAAAGCAACAGATGGAGGAAAAAGAAGCAAATGAAAAAGAACAGATCATTCCACCTCCACCTTTTCCTCAACGTCTTCAGAAGAACAAATTGGACAAGAAGTTTTATCGGTTCCTTGAGGTTTTCAAAAAGCTGCATATCAACATTCCATTTGCAGAAGCGTTGGAAAAAATGCCCACCTATGCCAAATTCATGAAAGATATTCTTTCACGAAAACGGAGATTAGGAGATTACGAGACAATAGCATTAACAGAAGAATACAGTGCCATCATTCAGAGGAAACTTCCCCCGAAGTTGGAAGATCCTGGCACTTTCACTGTTCCTTGCGTCATAGGAGAACATAACTTTGGTAAGGCTTTGTGTGATTTAGGTGCGAGTGTTAACTTGATGCCTTTTTCTATTTTCAGGAAATTACTGATTGGAGAAACAATGCCAACTTCAGTCTCACTGCAACTTGCTGATAGAACGCTCGTATTTCCAAGAGGCGTAGTTGAGGATGTGCTGGTCAAGGTTGAAAAATTCATTTTCCCAGCAGATTTTATTGTCCTTGATATGGAGGAAAACGCAGACGTGCCAATCATCCTTGTGAGACCATTCTTGGCTACAGGTCGAACCATTATTGATGTACAAAAAGGAGAATTAACCATGAGGGTACAGGACCAAGAAGTAACATTCAATGTTTTCAAGGCCATGAATTTCCCAGATGATGAAAAGAATGAGGAATGTTTCAAACTCGATGAGATACACAGTACCATTCAGAACTCTGATGAAAGACAAAGTTCTACAGACAAACTTAAAACATGTCAATTGCCTGTAAAGCCTAAAGATAAAGCATCTTTTGTACTGAAGGAGCCAATTCTTGCACTACAAGCAACAGAAGAGAAAAAGTTCCACCAGCTCAACGAATTGGAGGAATTTCACAATCTGCCTTTTGAGGATGCCAAATTGTACAAAGAAAATGGCAAGAAAAGAATAGATGAAATGTTAGTGCGCATACAACTGGAACCAGGGCAGAAGGTACTGTTAAACAAATCAAGGGTGAAATTCTTCCCATGGAAGCCAAAATCACGGTGGTCAGGTCCATTTGTGATCACCAAAGTTTTACCAAATATCCTGACGCTAACAAAACTTTCAAGGTTAAAAACAAGCGTGTCAAGCATTACTAGGGAGAATCATTTGGGCGACAAAAAGAAAGTGTTACACTTTCAGATCCAGCTTAACGTTCGAGAAGTCAAGTCTGGCTGACGACATTAAACTTAGCGCTCGCAGGGAGGCAACCCATGCAATTTTTGTATATATTGTGATTTGGTGTGATTTAATTTGGTGTGTTTAGTTTTTGCAGATTAAGTCATTTTAAGATGGAAGAAGCTCTCGCAAATCTTCACAAGCAATTTCCTTCTCTCCCTCAAAAATCTCTGATGAAAGTCTACAAAGCTCGCTTGGAACGGATGAGGTTATTGACGATCTATGGTGTTCCCAATGACATTCGTTGGGTAATTGAAGCACGAGTCCGATTGGCAGGTGAGTTTTCTTACTATTTTATTTCACATCTGCCTGGTTTTGGAAGAAGAACCTATGCAAAGAAACGAAGAGCTAAGCAAATGGGTGTTTGTTACAAATGTGCACGTTGGAATTGCAATACTCGTTGTCGCTCTTTAGGAATGGTGTCTGTTAATCGCGAAGACAAAATTAAATTCATTAGGGATGGCTTGAGTAAAGAGTCTTTAGATGATATATCTTTGACTCTTGAGACGCATCCCAGTGGATATGTTCACATAGACTTTCGCATATTACATACACAATTTCAAAAAGAAAGACAACAGTTAAGTCTTGGGAATCTGACTCAAAAAGACCCTGTTTGCCAATTTATAAGAAAATTGGATGGGAAGCTTGTCCCTGACGCATAGACGTTAATCAAGCTGTAAATTCTTGTACATATTATATCTCTTTGTCTTTTCTAATAATTGTGATTTGTTTTGTTGTTTTCTTTTATTTCCTCCGACAGGATCCAGATCTTGTTGACTATCACGATCTATTTTACTATTTTGCTACTAATCGTCATTTGGAAGATACTTGTGCTATTTTTACTCACCATTTTCAGGTATTATAAATTCAACTCATCATTGCACTTTTGAAGACATCCAGAGTAAAAAATGGAAGCCACTTCAAGAAGACGAGTTGAAAACATTTGTGTGTTTTGCGGTAGTACTGTTGGTACTAAACCACAATACATAGAAGCAGCACAGGAATTGGGTCGAGTCTTAGTTGCAAGGAATATGCACTTAATATATGGCGGAGGTAATCTCGGACTTATGGGGATCGTTTCAAAGGCCGTACAGGAATGAGGTAGTCACGTTTTGGGAATCATCCCAAAACCCTTGGCAGAGGCAAATCTTATTGAACCATCAAACAGAGAGGAATTAATCGTGCCAGGTATGTCTGAACGACTGGTAGAAATGATTAACTGTGCTGATGCTTTTATTGCTTTGCCAGGTGGCTTGGGCACATTGGAGGAAATTTTTATTGTACTATCTTGGGCGAACCTGAACATACACCAGAAACCAATTGGGTTGTACAACGCTGATGGGTTTTATGATTTTCTTTGTGTGTTTCTTGATGATGCTCGGAGAAATGGGTTCATATCAAAACCTTTAAAAGAACTCCTATTTACTGCCAGAACTGCTCCAGATATAATTGACCAACTCATAGCCTATGAACCAAAAGTTGACCCTATCATTTCAAAGATAAATTGGTCCGAGGACGATCGTGGTAAGAGGCGTCGAATTAATCTGGATCTTAACCTTTAATTTCCTGTAAAATTTCAGCGAATCAGGTATTATCTTCTAAACTATTCTTCTACTGTTTAAGACATTGGGGACAATGTCTCATTTAGGTTTGGGGGAGGAAATTAGTTGATTAATATCTTGTTTTTAGTTGTATGTTGTTTTTGTTTTTGTTCCAAATTTTTCAAAAAAATACAAAAAAATTGAAAAATTTTCAAAAATTACAAAAGTATTTTGTGTTTTTTTGTGTTTTTGTTTTGACTAAAAAGGTTAAATTGGTAAGAGATAGCCGAGTAAGGAATTTCTACTCCTGAGACGTATCTCAAACCTATTTCGAAACAAGTTAATTTTTGTTTATTTCCTTTTAAATTATTTAATTTGTGAATTCTCCATAAAATTGACTAAAATGAATCTTCATATGCTCAGTTGGCAGATATTATCAACATACATAGTAACATACAGACATGAGCTAAAATTGAAAAGTCTTTAATATTCAGTGCTCTAGTTTAATTGGAGGAAGCATCTCAAAAAGCAATGGGGTAAAAAAAATAAATAAATAAATCTCAGATCCGAGTTATTAAGTCTGTAAGGGTGTTTTAACACCTAGTGCCCTAAAACCAACTGGTTTGGGAACCACTGGCCCAAAGCTCGCTACATGGATCAAAGATGCTGCAAAAATATATATATCTGAAGTTTGAGTAATTAAGTCCGTAGGGGTGTCTTAACACCTGGTGCCCTAAAGCCAACTGGTTTGGGAGCCACCGACCCAACACTCGTTACATAGATGGAAGATATTGTATATAAATAAAAAATAAAGAAAAAATCATAAAAATCAGAAAAATTATTCCATTGCTACAAAAAGGTGTGTATTCTGATAGAACTTTTGGACAAAAATATTACTCTCTTATCAACTGCACTTATGACTATTATGGGCAAAAATGAGTTGTTTAATATTTTGTTGGCTGTGTATATGAAGAATGGTAAAAATAATCAGAGAATTTACTTATTGGGTAATTTAGAAAGAAACAAAACAACTAGTAATTTGGAGTAGAAGATTCACCTGATTAGTCACTAACTTCTTTATTCTCTTTTCGCTTGTCTTTTTGCTTTTGTGTGCATTAGTTTCACTACCTTTTTACTTTTGTAAAATGTTTATGTTGGACAATTATGACCCATAGCGTCACTATTTGTACAGATCATGGTGTTGTTGTACAAAATAACTATGTGACAAAAAGATTGCACTCTTATCATTTGTGATTAGATCACCTAGATGTATAAATGATAGGAGGTCCATATGATTAGTTCCTGGATTGAGATGATATGAGACAGTATCAGTCCACGAAGGATTAATCATTAAATATCCCTAGTCGTAGTATTATCGAGACTGGACATCGATAATGCATAATAGACTAGTATTATACTTGTGCGCGTTATGTGAGATCATAACGATATAGTTCTCATATATTTGGGTATATGATACTCATGCAAGTGTGATAGGAGGTTGTGTTTTACCGATGGTACGGAAAACAGCTTCGCTCTGGATAGACCCCTCGGAATTCCATTGGTAGTATGACTATGTGTCTATGGAAGTCCGAAATCAGGGTAGGTGTATTTGGTCTTAACCTGAGACTTGCATCGCTAATACTTGCGACAATCGGTATGCTTTAGTTTTGGTCGTCCAGGGCTTTAACAGGTTCTGTGTACGCCTCTGCTGAGTATATCGAGAATCGTAGTGTATTGGGTGTGATGTCAAGACGGAAGTATCACTCCAGTCATAGTGGAGATGATGTCACGTAGGATACGGTACTAGTGCTCTTAAATACTGCAGTCATCGGGATATTATGACTAGGTCATGTATGTCTGATTATAGAGACTATTTACCAGACATCCGACATGTGCTTCGTACGGGGCAGACACATTCCAGCCCCAGGCCTAGCACGTGACAATCCGATACTGGATCGTAATACGCAATACTACGTATACTACGCCTGACATAGATTATATATTCCAGTAAGAATATTTCTGGAGAATTGGGTAGGCACGGTGCTTTGCTAGAAGCCAACCATGTCTTGTAAATCGGTAAGCACGTGGTACGAGGTACGCACGTATTCGGATAATCCGATGACCGTATTTACTGCCAACATATCCAGGGATCTCTTGGGTCGCTTCCCAAAGATTCACCGATGACAGTTGATTTAATTAGAATTAATCTGGGATTAATTAAGAGAGAGAATTAATCTGGGATTAATTAAGATGGAGAAAATTAATCTGGGATTAATTAAGGTATTATTTAATCTGGGATTAAATGTGTTCGGAAGAGAGAGAACGCGATTAATTTGGAATTAATCGGTAGAATAAATTTAATAGTTAAATTTGATTTTTCTATTTAATTTATTCGTATGGGCTAAAATTAATATATCGGATATATTAATATGAATTGGATTTCGTTACGAAATTAAAGTCGGACTTTAATATGAACGAACGAATTAATTTAGAATTAATTCGTAGACGACATTCGTAATATATTTGCGAGGCATCGTTATTTAATTAAATTAGATTTAATTATTTAGCGACGAAAGTTCGTTTAATCGGATTAAACGGAACCGAGCCGCGTCAAATGTTCGTAGAGACATTTTGAGTTTTCAATTCAAAATGGTGGGGCCCACTTCACACATGTCACACATGTGAAGTGATGGTTGGAAAGTGGTTGGCATTTATGCCAAAACCATTTACTTTCCAACTACTTGGTTTAGGTGAAACCAAAACCCCAACTACATGGTTTTGGTGAAAATGGTAAAAACCCTTTAACAAAACCCTAGCTCTCTCTCTTCACACTTGTGAAATACAACACTTGGAACAAAATGGAAACCCTAATACACAAAATGGGCGTGAGATTCATCAAGCAAATGGGCGTGAACTATGGCCTTCATCTCTTTGATTTTGTGGCAAAATCAACAAAGCTAGCACTTGGAGAAATCAACAAATGTGATAGGGAAACAACTTCAAAAGCTTGGAATCAACAAGGAAGGATCTTGGAGATCTTCAACTCAAAGCTTGGAATCAACAAAGGAAGCATCTTGGATCTTGGATTCTCTTCTCAAAATTTTAAAGCTCAAATCCATTCAATATAAGTAATTCCACAACTTATTTTGAATTTATGAACATGTTTTCATGCTTATTAGATCCTTGGTATGTTCTAGGAACACTAACAATGGTATCAGAGCCAATTTTAAGCATGAAAATTTTAGGGTTCATAAGACTAAAATTTGGGGCTTTTATGTTTTGAGCATGATTTCTTCAAATTGATGATTTGAGCATGCTTAGATTATGTTAACTTAGAGTTGTGCATGATTAGATTTGAAATAAATTGATTGGATCAAAAATTTTAAAATCCCTTAGCATTGCCGAATGTCCTTCACAGTGCACTGCAGTTTTTGATTTTTTGTAACATGAAATAATGTGTTTTAATGTATGTTTAAATGTTGATTGTTGGTTTGATTAGATTAGAATCAAAGTCAATAATATTTATGTTATAATCAAAGAGCATGTTGAGCATGAAATGATGATTTTAGGATTCAATTTGTGTTGAGCATGAAATTGTGTATTTTGGCTTCAATTTGTGTTGAGCATGAATTGATGGATTAAGCATGATTAATAAGTTAATTGGTATTTTGGAAATATTGAGTTTAATTAATTAATCATGGCTAATACACTTTAATTAAAGTATTTGTGATATTTGGAATATTTAATTATGTTATAAGCCTTTAATTAAGAATTGGGCTAAAAGTGTGTATTTGGGCTTAATGGGCTTGGTTTGACTAAGTTTGGTTTTGGACTTTTGGATTGGATCCAATTGGGCCCAAAACAATTCCATAAACTCCAAATACATCACTTGGCCCTTTAAAGAATTTAATTGGGCCTAATGGGCCTAAATTGATTTGTTGGCAATAGGGTGATTCCTATTGGGCCTTGGCATTTTGGGTTTGATCCATTATGGCCAAAGCCCATGCCTTAAGAATCAATTAAAAGCTCATTGGACTTTAATGAAATGACATTGGATGTTATTGGGCCTTTGAGACCCATTAAGATTGGATTTGGAATCCAAGTCTTTAAGGCTTAAAGCAAGTGTAAATATTTAATTTGGAAT
Source organism: Zanthoxylum bungeanum (assembly GCA_019454045.1). Lineage (NCBI taxonomy): Eukaryota > Viridiplantae > Streptophyta > Magnoliopsida > Sapindales > Rutaceae > Zanthoxylum > Zanthoxylum bungeanum. The sequence goes on from SKCR01030627.1 coordinate 93,324, forward strand.
AAATTTGGAATAGTATTAAATACAAATAAATTGGATTTAAAGTTGTAGTTCGATATAATTCAAGAATACGTACTTTAAGTATTTATTCTTAAACGAGTTGGACTCGTGCAAATCAAATTGTTGTTTGAACATTGTATGATCATTAATTCAAAGATTAAATAATTGGATTAGATTGATTGAATAACATGATTTGTATGAATACATGAATGTGTTGTATGAATAATGTATATCGGATGGATATTAGAAGGGCAAGGGCAGTTTTGGAAATTGTTGTAATAAGTTTAGAATTTATTAAATTGGACCTATGTGTCCAGCCTTTTATCTCCTCTCTCATTGTATTTCTCTTCTCACCTATTCCCCTCAATGTAAATGAGGTTTCTTTATTGTATTTTGTAATTGGGTAGTACTTAGAATAGTTCTAGCCGGGGAGAGGAAAAAGAGTGATTTGTTCTAGGAACAAATTTGTGACATATCCATCCGTATATCATTATTAATTTATTTATTTATACGCGCTTCATTATGTATTTAGAATGCATGTTTAATGGTGTATGATGATGAGACCTTAACAAAGATAATAAATTGGTTGCCAATTTGCACGCGAAAAACCCTCAAATCATATTAAGCGTTTTCCTTCCGTTGAGTGATTCTTACTCAAGATCCAAAGTTGGCATTGGTTTGTTGGCCAAAGTCAAGACCTTTGTCAATTGCGGATGTGTTTGAATCATGAGAGTTTTGTTCTATATCGGTGTCTTGTCCAAGTTGTGATTTGTTGGCCAAAGTCAAGATCACTTCTTGTCCATCGACATTGATTACGAAGCTTTCCATGTCAATGGGTTCCGCTTAACTGGATCATTAAGTTTGTTGTGCCAAAGCCAAGGCTTAGTTGATTCAGAGGAAAAAGGTTAGGTAATATATTTGATATATTGGCATATAAGATATATGTTTCGGACTTGGATGTCCACCTACTGGATCTAGGAATTGGATGGGATCCAATTGATCTTAGAGATCTACCTAGTTAAGTATCATACAATTTGTTGGCCAAAGTCAAGATAGTGTGTTATTTAACGGGATCCTAGCCCACTAGGAAACTAGGTTTCCCGAGTACTCCACAGAGGGTTAGAGGCTCGCCGAAAAATAGTGGGAGGTAAGAATTAAATTTGCAATATTCGTTTAGATACTTGCCATACGCGCTCAATTAAATATCATTCGTCAAATAAATTAAATGTTAGTTGGACTAATATTTAATAGTTGTTTTAATTTAACAGTTAGACTGTATTCAAACTATTTCATTTATAGTTGATTATATAATTGGATTATAGTAATCAATATATATTTGAATTTTACCTCTCATTTATATTTGATTATATAATTGGATTATAGTAATCAATATATTTGGATTTTACCAATCATTTATAATGATTATATAATTGGATTATAGTAATCAATATATATTTGATTTTAACCAATAAAATTGTAATAAGTTATATAGTTAGACTATAGTAATCATTACATTAGATTGTACCTGAAATCGTTGATTAAATAGTTGGACTATTAGAATCAAGATTAAAATGAAAGATTAATGTTTAAAACATTATCCTAGGGAAAATGTGTTTAAACGACTTTAATTTTCAAATTGGGAATAAATTTCAGGATAGTCCTGAAACTAAGAAGTTACTTTATTTGATAAAATAACATCTTAGGCCTAAGCCCGGAGTTAAGCAAATAGTAGAGCATGATCTTTGGAAGATTCATGTGATGATAACTTTAGTGCTTAATCCATTATGCTTGCCATAATGACTCCTTAATTTCCTAATCAGAACTAAGGATTAGATCCTTAAAGTATGATGAAGAAATTAAAGGATCTTCATAGATCCATTCTTAGATCTTAGAAGTATTAAATTGCAATTAATAACTCTTAGAGAGTTAATGGCCATTCTCAAGGAGACAAAGCCAAAGTTTGCAATAAGGCAAGTAGCGCAAGGCGCATCTTACTTCAATATTCTAGAAGGCCAAGGCTTGGCCAAAGGCTTCTAAGAATGTAGAAAATGGCAAAGGCAAAATCATTATAATCTTCTAGGAAGATAAAGGACATATCCCAAGATGTCTGCCTAACTTGTGGCAAATGGGGTCATTGAAGCATGACTGCCGTATGGACAAAGCAGACATGAAGGAATAGAAGACAGGACAAGGTTCTGACTTCAAATATGTTTGTCATAAATATGTTCACTACTAGTATTAAAATTGGATTTTAGATACTTAGTGTGATACATAAATATGCATTGATGTGTAAAATCTGCTGTGAGCAGGATACTGACTTCAGATGATATTAATCTGCGAATTGGAAACGGGACGATAGTCTCTGTTTCAACCGTAGATACCTAAGTTTAGGAACTACCCTTTGGCTGTGTACTTAAATTAGGAAACTATTATAATGTAACTATTTTGACTAGAAACATTATCTCTATATCGATTATAACTCGTTGCGAGTGTGCCTTTATATTCTAGAACACTAAAGTGTTTTATTATATAAAGATGATATTGAGATAAACACATTAGATGTGAATGATAGTGTTTATATTTTGAATATGAATAAATCTCAAACATATGACATGACAAACTAATAGCTCAAACTGATTTGATCAGAAGAAACTTAGTTATGGCAGTGTTGTCTGAGACACAATTAAACAAGACTCGTATATCCACACTTTTGAAGAGTGGATACTAGGACGGATTTTATTCCACTCAAATAAAGTCTATGAATCTAGTTTATTAGGTAAAGTACCTAAAATACCTTTTACTTGGTAAAAGTACAAGAACCACCGATCTGTTAGCCCTATTCATAGTGAAGCAAGTGGGCCCATGTCTAGCTAGGCTAGAGGTGGATATGAATATTTCGTGACCTTTACGGATGTGACATCGCGTTATGGTTGTGTTTCTTTTGAAGAACAAAAATCGGAAACTTTTAGAGTTTCGACACGAAATAGACGAACAGATCGGCTAAAGTATTAAAACATCACGGTTTGACCATGATGAAAATACTTAAGCAATAAGTTTCTCATATACTTGAAAGAGTATAGTATTCTTTCAATGAGGACTCCTCCCGGAACACGTCAGTTTGACGGTGTGTCCGAACGGAGAAACCCAATTTTGTTGGACATGATAAGGTTAATCATGAGTCGCTCTGAGCTACCATTGTCCTTCAAAATGGGATAAGCATTAACAGTGCAATACTTATTTTGAATAAGGTTCCATAAAAAAAACTGTTTGACAGATTTTATATTAGATATGAACAGGAAAGAAACTGGGCTTTCTCACTCCTGATGATTTGGGAATGCTAGGCATACGTTTGGATGATACCAAACTATAACCCAAATTGGATAAGTGCCTAATGTAATTGGTTATCCTAAGAAAAACCAAAGTATAGTACTTATACAACTCACTCGAGAACAATGTAATTGTTGCTCACCATGCAATTTTCCTAAGAGGAATACCGATATGCAGACTCGATGAAAAATCGGAGTTATACTGTTCAAGGCACCAAGTCCTTAATGGAACACAAATAGTTCATCAAAGATGTAACTATACCAATAATCTTCGAATACACAAGAACCACGTAGATCGGAGAGAGTCAGAAAACAACTTAGGGTATGGGTTTCTGATCTCACCTCATAAAGATGTCAATCTATTGAGGAATACGAACTGACTACGTGTGAGGAAGTGATACAAGGTATCGACGACCTATTATGGCAAAGTGCCATGAGTCCGAAATGGATTCCATGTATATCAACTATGTTTGGACACTAGTTATTATACCGCAAGGCATTATGCCTATTGGTACTATATAAGTCTTCAAGGAAGACATACATGGAAGGCAACATACCAACGTACTAAGCTAGGCTTGTAGCGGAAAGATATCATAATCAACATTGTGTTGATTACAACGAAATATTTTACCTGTTGCCACGTTAAATCCATTTGGATAATGCTTGCTGATGCTGCATGTTTCATTTATGAAATATGGCAGCTGAACCAAAAAATCGCTTTCCTGAAAAGGAAACCTTTTGGAGGATGTTTACAACATTCTGACGGTTTTGTCGTATCAAAACTAGCAAACAAGGTTTACAGGTTATTCGATCCATGTTTGGATTGAAGCAAGCATTAGGTTCTTGGAATTATCGTTTCGATGTAATCATAATAGTTTATGATTTAATTCAAAACGACAAATGATTCTTGTGTATATAAGGAGGTTAGTGGGAGCGCACTGACATTGAATGTCCTAAATAATGATGATATGTCATTTCTTGGAAATGATATTCCCATATTACAATCAGAGAAAGCTTGGCTTTCATGAAAATTCTCCGTAGAATTCTTGGGAGAAACAACCTTTATTCTAGGAATAAAGATCTACTGGGATAGATTTAAAGTTGTTAACATCTCTGAGAACTCGTACATTGAAAAATGTACGTGACCTGGTGTCTCATACGCTTTGAGCATATGGAGTCACAAACGGGTCAATCCAAGTGATAGTCACTGGATTGATATTAAGAACATCCGTTAGTATCTTAAAGAACTAAGGATGATAACTTAAAACTATGGAGAAGGAGAACATTAAGTGACTAGGATCACTGCTGTAAGTTTTCTAACCGATAAAAACAATGGTACAATACAGTTTGAATAACGGAACAGTGAGCTGGAAATCTTCCAAGCAAAATACTGTTACCGAATAAACAACAAATGCGGGTCATTGCTGCGGCTGAGGCAGCAATAGAAGCCATCTGGGTCATTAACAAATCTAATTAGATTAGATATAGTTCTGTTAGCAGCTGAGCTAGGCTACAGCGCAGACTAAAGAATTAATGGTCTCATCAACGATCCAGATATATACTTCGACTATTCATCTGATTCGTTCGGATCATACATCGTGGCGATGTGATGATCGAATAAATTGCATCAGACGATAATCATACAAATCCGCTGACGAAAGCCTTTCCTCAGCAGTTTGAGAGAACCGTATATAGTTCGGGTGTAAGACACTCGAGTGACTGGCTATAGGCCAAGTGGGAGATTGTTGGACAATTATGACCCATAGCGTCACTATTTGTTTAGATCATGGTGTTGTTGTACAAATTAACTATGTGACAAAGAGATTGCACTCTTATCATTTGTGATTAGATCACCTAGATGTATAAATGATAGGAGGTCCATATGATTAGTTCCTGGATTGAGATGATATGAGACAGTATCAGTCCACAAAGGATTAATCATTAAATATCCCTAGTCATAGTATTATCGAGACTGGACATCGATAATGCGGAATAGACTAATATTATACTTGTGCGCGTTATGTGAGATCATAACGACATAGTTCTCATATATTTGGGTATATGATACTCATGCAAGTGTGATAGGAGGTTGTGTTTTACCGATGGTACGGAAAACAGCTTCGCTCTGGATAGACCCCTCGGAATTCCATTGGTAGTATGACTATGTGTCTATGGAAGTCCGAAATCAGGGTAGGTGTATTTGGTCTTTACCTGAGACTTGCATCGCTAATACTTGCGACAATCGGTATGCTTTAGTTTTGGTCGTCCATGGCTTTAACAGGTTCTGTGTACGCCTCTGCTGGGTATATCGAGAATCGTAGTGTATTGGGTGTGATGTCAAGACGAAAGTATCACTCCAGTCATAGTGGAGATGATGTCACGTAGGATATGGTACTAGTGCTCTTAAGTACTGCAGTCATCGGGATATTTTGACTAGGTCATGTATGTCTGATTATAGAGACTAGTTACCAGACATCCGACATGTGCTTCGTACGGGGCAGACACATTCCAGCCCCAGGCCTAGCACGTGACAATCCGATACTGGATCGTAATACGCAATACTACGTATACTACGCCTGACATAGATTATATATTCCAGTAAGAATATTTCTGGAGAATTGGGTAGGCACGGTGCTTTGCTAGAAGCCAACCATGTCTTGTAAATCGGTAAGCACGTGGTACGAGGTACGCACGTATTCGGATAATCCGATGACCGTATTTACTGCCAACATATCCAGGGATCTCTTGGGTCGCTTCCCAAAGATTCACCGATGACAGTTGATTTAAATTAGAATTAATCTGGGATTAATTAAGAGAGAGAATTAATCTGGGATTAATTAAGATGGAGAAAATTAATCTGGGATTAATTGAGGTATTATTTAATCTGGGATTAAATGTGTTCGGAAGAGAGAGAACGCGATTAATTTGGAATTAATCGGTAGAATAAATTTAATAGTTAAATTTGATTTTTCTATTTAATTTATTCGTATGGGCTAAAATTAATATATCAGATATATTAATATGAATTGGATTTCATTACGAAATTAAAGTCGGACTTTAATATGAACGAACAAATTAATTTAGAATTAATTCGTAGACGACATTCGTAATATATTTGCGAGGCATCGTTATTTAATTAAATTAGATTTAATTATTTAGCGACGAAAGTTCGTTTAATCGGATTAAACGGAACCGAGCCGCGTCAAATGTTCGTAGAGACATTTTGAGTTTTGAATTCAAAATGGTGGGGCCCACTTCACACATGTCACACATGTGAAGTGGTGGTTGGAAAGTGGTTGGCATTTATGCCAAAACCATTTACTTTCCAACTACTTGGTTTAGGTGAAACCAAAACCCCAACTACATGGTTTTGGTGAAAAGGGTAAAAACCCTTTAACAAAACCCTAGCTCTCTCTCTTCACACTTGTGTAATACAACACTTGGAACAAAATGGAAACCCTAATACACAAAATCGGCGTGAGATTCATCAAGAAAATGGGCGTGAACTATGGCCTCCATCTCTTTGATTTTGTGGCAAAATCAACAAAGCTAGCACTTTGAGAAATCAACAAAGGTGATAGGGAAACAGCTTCAAAAGCTTGGAATCAACAAAGGAATGATCTTGGAGATCTTCAACTCAAAGCTCGGAATCAACAAAGGAAGCATCTTGGATCTTGGATTCTCTTCTCAAAATTTTAAAGCTCAAATCCATTCAATGTAAGTAATTCCTCAACTTATTTTGAATTTATGAACATGTTTTCATGCTTATTAGATCCTTGGTATGTTCTAGGAACACTAACAGTTTGTGGGTATCATTGCTGTAAACCCTCACGAGACTACACTCGTCCACTAGGGACACCTAGGGGTTTAAAGGCTTATTGCATACGCTAAATGCAACCGTGATACCTACGAAAGTGGCTTAGTTAAATTTTAAAGATGTTTATGTTATTTTATTCTATGTTTTGCTCGAGGACTAGCAAAATGTTAGGTTTGAGGGTGTGATAAGTGGTAAATCTATCACTATTTCCCACTCATTTATCCTAATATTTTGTATAGTTTCTTGAGTCTTGTGAATATTTTGAAATGTTTTGTGTTATTTTGTAGATAAATAAAGTTTCAGGACATTCTGGAGGTGATTTGGGCCAAAACAATGAAAATCGGCAAAAAGGGCATTTTGGTAATTTCCCGCGTCGCGACGCCTAACCTGCGCCGAAAAGTGCTAACGTGCGCCTGGTCAACGGGTCAGAATTTGAGAAGTTTGACTTTGCTAACGTACGCCGTGACACGTGTCACCATCACAACCGATCTGCTAACGTGCGCTGTGCCACGTGTCATTATCCTACGATGCCGACACTCACAATTGCCACGTGTGCCACGTGTCATCTTATGTCATCGCCACGTCATCAGTCAATGAGTCAACCTTTGCCACGCGTCATGGCACGTCATCATCCACGTCAGTAAGTCAACCGAGTCAACACGCCACGTCATCATCAGCCAATCACGAAGTGACACGTGTCGCAATCTTATGGTGCCGACAGTCGTCATCGCCACGTCATCTTCATCATTGAGCTCTTAGCCGCCTCGCCACGTGTCGCCTTATCTTCTTATCCCAATCACCACGTGTCAAGCCGTCATTGTGCCACGATTCACTGTTCTAGCGTCGCGACGCTGAACCCTTCCAGCGTCGCGACGCCCGAGGCCTATCCGCGCCTATAAATAGAGCTCGAAATTTCAGATTTCATTGTACCTTCCTCTCCCATTTCTTTGATGTAAATAGGGAGTTCTTCTCTCTCTAAATTTCTTTTAATTTAGTTTTGTAATTTTTAATTACGTTCTGTAATAATAGTATTTTTACTTTTGAATAGTAATAGTAATTTATTTTTACCTTTTACTTTTTACAGTTTTTACTATTCAATCATGAGGAGGTAACTTCCCTATGCTATGGTGAAAGGTAATTCTTTTACTATTGCTATTTAGATTAATCTCCCTTAAAAATAATATATTTATTATTTAAAATTTGACTTAATCAGGATACCGCCAGATTGGTCGGTTGGTAATAAAATTCGTTTTCCGCCTTTATGGCTGGTTTATTTTGGTTTTACCTTTATGGCTGGTTCACTTTGGTTCCGCCTTTATGGCTGGTTGGACTTAAATTGACTTAATCAGGTTACCGCCTATATGGCTGGTTGGTAATAATCACAAGTTTATATATTATTTTACTGGGAGATATCTAAATAAGTAGTAGTAGAAATAATTCCTTTTACCTTAGCATTTTATTTTATTTTACTTTTAAGCTTTTACTTTACTGCAATTACTTTTCAGCACTGTTACTTTATGGTTTTTTACATTTAAGTTTTTACTAGCCATAGTTATGTGTCATAACTAAGTTAGTTATCTAGGGTTGTGATGAAATCCAATATCACCGGTTTATAAGGGTTAGATTATAATTTGGGTAATATAAAGATTTATTTATTGAGTCTTAATCTTAATACTCTTTAATTAACTGGCCATTAATTAAATTGATTAGGTAAACTTAAAATGAACTAGAAATAGGGATTTTAAGTTTAAGACCTTAGACTCAATAGCCCACGATCTTCCTTGAGGATAGATAACCTTTTTAATAGATTTCCTTACAGGATAGGAATATACTTGTCGGGCGGGGGTAGCCATAATTGGAACTTAATCTTAATGAATCTAGGTAATTTGGTTGACATAGACATATGGTTCAATTGGATTATACTAGGTATTTGTAATTGACCATCGGAAGAGGTTTTTACATAAATTAGTGTTCCAGGTTAATAAATCAATATATTACCCAACTATAAGATAATTACTTCATCTTTAATTAATATTGGAATAAATCACAACCTTAGATAGTTTTTAATATTGAATTTTCTTAAAATCTACTTTCGAACAATTTTATTTACTTGTCTTTAAATTTAGAATCGTCGTCATTTCAAATCAATTAAACAACCTGTTAGATACTGGTAATCATTTGACCTCATAAAATTAATAGTTTAGATATTAAGTCCTCGTGGGATCGATACTTTTTATACTACTTGAACGATACGTACGCTTGCGTTATACGTGTGTGTTTACGCCGGTCAAGTTTTTGGCGCCGTTGCCGGGGACTTATTTATCTTTTATTATTAGTTTGGGGGTTAGATACTTTTACTTGTATCAAATTTCTTTTTACTTATTGTTATTGTTTTCTTGTGTTACTTGTTCTCAGAAACTACATGAGACGAACCAGAAGCTTTGAACTCCGACCGCTTGACCCGAAAATTGAAAGAACTATCAGACAATTGAGAAGGGAAAGGCGAGAAGCCCAAGAAGCTTTAGTCAACATGGAACCTGAACCTTTGGAGGTTGCACCACCAATTCCCATTCGAGACAGAACCATTCCGGTGGTTGACAGACTCATTTCTTGCATTGTACTCCCTCCCTTACCAGCAAATGCGGGTGACATCAAAACTTGCATTCAGATGATTCAGCAGTCAGTTCAGTTTGGGGGGAATGCAACTGAAGATCCTAATGCCCACATCAGTAACTTCCTGGAAGTTTGCGGCACTTTCAATTACAACCGAGAAGCTGAAGAAGCAATGAGACTGCGTGTTTTTCCATACTCCTTGAAGGATGGAGCTAAAGCTTGGCTACATTCATTACCAGCAGGTTCTATCACAACTTGGAACACTTTAGCCACCAAATTTCTTGCAAAGTACTTTCCACCAGCCAGAACCGGAAAACTGAGGAATGACATCACATCCTTTGTACAACAAGATTCAGAATCCCTCTACGAAGCTTGGGAAAGGTACAAAGATTTACTCCGGAAATGTCCTCACCATGAGATTCCAAAATGGCTTCAAGTCCAAACATTCTATAATGGGCTTTCTGGAATAATGAGAACCACAATCGATGCTGCTGCTGGAGGAGCTTTAATGGCTAAATGAGAAGATCAAGCCTGGGAACTAATCGAAGAAATGGCCAACAACAATTCCTTGTAGCCAACTGAAAGTAGCATGATCCAAAGAATTGCAGGAATTTATGAAAGTGGAGCCAATACAGCAGTCAACACCAAGCTAGATCAGATATGCAAATTCATGGAAACTCTTACCTCTGGATCCACAAGTTCACCATATGGAGGAACACCAGAGTCGAACCAACTTGAAGAAACGGTGAATTTTGTCAACAATTTCAACAGGCAGGAGAACAATCCGTATTCCAACACCTACAACCCAGGGTGGAGGAATCATCCTAATTTTTCATGGAGCAACAATTCAGGCCAACAGCGGAACTATCCACCACCTGGATTCCAGCAACAGAACAAAGGCCAGGGGGTTATTGGATTTACGGAATTAGAAAAGAAGGCGAAATAAGAAAGTTACATGGCGATATTGGTTTAGGATGTTTTCCGGATAAGCTGTGAAGAATTGCTTATTAGTTACATTTCTGATGTCCGATTGATGAAGCGTAAATTTCTGGATAAACTAGACATATAAGGTAATAATATATCGAAAAATCAGAATTTTTGGACTTAAAGACGCTAATGTAGAAAAGTCTCCAAAGTCAACTGTTCGGCAGTAAAGTCTGCACCTGTGACCTGATGACCTAGGCTCGGTTTTTGATTTTTAAAATGAGTTTCGGGTGTCCAAACGACGAGCCGTCAGCGCCAAAATAAACTAGACACAAAGGAGCCCAACATATAAAAAATTCAGAACCATTGAACTTAATAAGAATTTTTGGCGAAGTTTCGAATTGGAGTGATCAGCAGGGACTGATCTGATTTTGTTCCTGCTGAACAGCTGGTAGGAATCAGTTTGTTTACGAAGTTCCGAGAATCGAAATCAGGATCCGTAAAATTTGGGGTAAAGTACACTCATAGGGAATTCATCCATAAAAATTTCAAGTCCAGGTTCCTTACCAATCGCTCCCAGTAAAATTCCAAATCTGACCCAAAAACCTGGAAAAATTCTGGTTCATTTATTATTCTAAGTTTATTAAATATTTCTTTGTTCTAACAATCCCTTTATTCTTATAGATCAACGTCAGAACTCGCAACCACCGTCGATGCCTTGAAAAGACGCCGTCAAGGCCAAATCAGTGAGTGGACACTTTCCTTTTTACTTGATTTTCATATCATATTTTGATAATAGACTTATTTTTATGCCTTAGGGCGTTAGACTTCTTTATTGCTGTTATTTACATGACATTTACGTTTTATGATATGTTTTAGTTGTGCTTTACACAGAAAAGTTTTAAAACATAAGTTTTTTTTATGTATTTCGGGGCATGAGGTAAAACCTCACCCCAGTATGTAACTTGAGATACAGTGGAATTGACTGATTCAGAGACATGTGCACATGTGGAGGACTGAGGGGACGCTCTCAGATCCTCGAGCAGGACTAGGGTTGACAGATCCCCGGAATCCTGGTTTCAGAGCTTGGGTGGTAGCATTGATCTGCACCCCCAGTTCTAGTGGTGGCTACACTGCCAGTTGAGCTATTGTCCTGGGTGTAGATCTCTACGTTGCCAGCTGAGCTGTTGTCCTGGACGTAGGGCACGACCAGCCTCAGAGATGCCCAGTTGAGTTGTGGTCCTGGGCATAGGGTACATCCAGTTGAGTTGTGGTCCTGGATGTATAGCAGTTTTTAGTTTTCAGATTTTCAGTCTAAGACTTTCAGATTTCCAGTAATTAGTTTTCAGAAATCAGATTTTACTAAACAATTTTCAGAAATACGAAGTATTGGAAAACAAGTTTTCATCTAAAGATGTTTTGAAAATATGGTTTTAAAGCTAAAAGATTTTTATATCAGTTTTCAGTTTTTACTCCACTCACTTAGATCGTATAACGATCTAACCCCCTTCCAGTCTTTATTATTTTGTAGGGATTCCAGGAGGACAAGCTCGGGAGGATGGATACTGATGCAGTCACCAGGGATGGAGTCCACCAGCATTAAGTCATATAGTATAAGAGTCCAGTCAGTGTCAAAGTAAAAGTTTCTAGTATGAACAAGTTATGTACGAGTCTTTAAGAGCATGTGTTAATATATATAAAGAAATGTATTTTGAATTTACAGTTATGAGAAATAAAAGTATTTTAAATTGAGTATGGTTTATATGCATGACATTGCATTAGAACAGTTTAGAATATAGTCAGATAGTCAGAGGCTTATTGGTTAGTATAGCTATCCCATGCCGGTAACATCTCCCAAATCAGGGATGTCACAAAGAGGGTATCAGAGCATGGTCTAGGGAGTCAGTGACTGCAGTGGGCAGAGTGCTGGGGTCTTGTATACGTAGTATGTCCGGGATACTAATATATGAGGTACTACCTCTCCAGTATCTGATCCTCGAGTACGTCCTCAAGATCCATATATAGGTTAGTAAGTATTCCCCAGCCATTTGAATCCTTTTTCTCATTTCTAGTTAATGATCTTTCTGTAATTATCTTAGAGTACTTCCCGAAATTCAGTATAAGTTAAGAAACCAGATAGTAAGTCCCAAAGAGAGATATCCGAGAGAGCAAAAGAGAAAGCCCGAAGAAAAGATACATAGAAGTTTGAACCAAATAGAGACAGAGATGTATAGGGGCAAAGTGAAATAGAAAAGCTTAAAGATGTTCACCTAAAAGAGTAGAAAGAGAAAAATGAAGCTAGAAGAGAAATAAGATAAGATAGAGGATATAGAATCATAACAATGAGCAAAACTCTAGAACCCATAGCAGTAAAAGAGAGTAACGAAAGCCCCAACAAGTATTAGAGTTGCCTAGCAGACTTAAGATTCCATTCCTACTCAAGAAATTCTTCCAAGAAAATCCAATAGTCTTCGAAATCTTCTTATAGAGAATGGATTTCCCCGAGTAACAGAGAGTAGCCAGAGAGACAACAGAATTAAGAAACCTAGAATAGTATTGAGAGCCCTAATGAACCTATATATCAAAAGATGATTTAAACAACTCCAGACACCCAAAATTCGACCCAGACCCCTAAATGCGAAGCAAGAACAACTTGTTACCTTACCCCTAACAATCTGATAGAGATGAAACCTTAAATTATCAAGTCTTCAAATTCTCTAGTGGCACCAGACAAGAGAATCATCCTAATTGAGTCTATCTCATAGGCATAAGATGACCATAAGGGATCGGATAAGAATGCACTTAGAAACTTGAAAGGAAGATCAGTTCAAGTCAGTAGGAATCCATGAGAATATACAGAAATAGACCCGTGAGGATAAAGAGAGTTAGAAGTGACAAAGCAACAATATAAATCTTAGAATAGAGTGCTATAGCCGAAACCTACAGCAAGGATGGAGAATAAGGATTTGGGAAGCATGAGTAACATACAGAAGTAGATAGAGATAGGGAAATAGAAACAGATAAGAAATGAAGTAATCTATGGAAGTATGAATTAGAGACATGATGTTAAGTAATAAAGGATAATATCAAAATCGGAAGTAAAGATGAGTGTTGTAGGATACAAAAATTCCTCCAAGTTGACCCCATATTTTCCTGTATCATTTCATAGAAGTAGTAAGTTAACCTGAATATCAAGGACCATTATAAAGATAAAGAAAGTAAGAAATTTAAGGGCGGACAAGATGCCATAGAAGTATAGAGACTATAGATCTTACAAACTCAAACCTTCAGACAAACAAGAAGAGTGGTGACCGAAACAGCAGTTGGTGGCCCAAGCTGAGGAATCCGATAGATAAAGCCCAATCTCCCTAGATCTTCACTCTTTCGAGATACCAGTTAAGGAAGTTATCCGGATAGTGTCTACCTCATATCTATATTACATTAGCAATAGGCTCCATCAGGATATAAAGTACGAAGAAGAAGGACGAAGAAGCTTACCAAGCCATAAAGAAAAAGAACCGTAGGAAGATTAAATGAAAGTACACTTCAAGAGATAAAAGAGCCTTGAGAGGTAGATCACCTAGAGGAAAGATTAAGAAAATTTCGAGGATAAAAGAACAAAACCTAGAATAGCACAAAGGCAAGGTAATTCAAAAAAGACTTGTTAAGTTCGCAAACAGATTAAAGGCCGTAAGCCCCACAGGGAAGCCCGAGATAGTAGAGACTCATAGAAATAAATGAAATTAGATCAATAAAGTTGGAGATAATTAAAAATGATGAGAGTACTACTATGGATAATAGAATAGAAAAAGTGATCAAATCAAGGTTTATATGAATAACAAGAGGCTGAGATTTAAGAAACCAATAGAAAAATGACTCGCAGTTAGTCTTAAATAGTAAGGAATATAGTAAGAAAATAGAATTTTCGAATGATATGAGAATTGTGATGAGTAACAAGGGAATTTAGTATATTTTTTATAAGGAAGTGATAGAGTAAATAATTGATAATAGTTATGGAACCCTAAAGCGTGGTGAAGAAAAGAACTTGTGAAGGAGAGTAATTGAAATCATTGAGACCAGACTTAATCCGGTAGTCTCGAAAAGATTCGGAATTTTATCGTATTATAGTCGAGAACTCCATAAGTCGTGATTATATCGGCGTTTCGCCATTTATTTCGAAAGATTTGATTAGGACCTGAAGTGCTTGCGAAGCCCGGTATGTAACACATGCGACGAGAATTTGAATTGGTGAATTCGTGTTTTAAATACACACACACACACATATATACATAGATATAGATGATTAACATGTGAGCATAAAAGAGAACAGTTAAGAGGTGAATTTAAGTACGGGGTACGAGATTTCGTATAGTTAAGTTACCGACCGCCACTTGTATGAATTTTTATAAATGCTTTGATATGAAGTGAAATGTTTGATGAGCATAATGTCTATGTGTATGTATAGATGTACGTAAGGGTATTAACTTGTAACGATATGATTACGTAAAAGTAAATGAATAAGTAAATGTATAAGTATATGAAACTATATTTCTATATGTGTTTGATGTTAAGATATGTATAGTTTGGGTATATAAAATCGGCAAATGAGGCAAACCATGATTTCTAATTTGATATTAGCTTATGTATAATACGATATGTGAGTAAGTTGTTATTGTTTATATATGTGATTTATCTGTATAGAGATTGAAGTGGTTAAGCATGATAATGGATGGGTGTAAGCTAAACACTTTTTAAATGAATATGTTTAATTAATAAGTTTTATATTAAAGGTTTACAGATAGAAAATAGGAAACTAAGTATTTTTTATTGATAAATGAAAGATATAGGGATTATTAAAGTTATGGCATTTGCATTCATAGTAAATGTATATTCGTATATTGAAACATATGTATGTATGTGAGTGTTTGAATGATAGCTTGGAGTGTTGTCATGGATGTGCTTGTGTAGGAGAAACTGTGCAATGAGTTGGTGTTTTGTGATATTGTAGGAGCGAAGCGGGGTTTACCGCTATGCCTATGATGTTCGGCGACCACGACATTGTTGGGCTCGTAGCGCGTAGAGAGTACGGAGTAGCCCGCGGGGGACTAAATCGAAGAATAAATGAGTCGCCACCCAGTGTGAACTGTGAAATAATTTAAGGCCGCACTCACCCCTCGCAAGGGAAGACCTCAAACCATTTAGTTCGGAATGTTTCCTTATTTATGCCAGTATAATGGACGGGTTCACACAATGGTATAGCCAAGTCTTATGTAATTCATGCATGATAATTCAAATCAACACACAAATTTGAACACCATAAACATTAATATAAATAAAAGCAAATTAAATTAGGAAATGCAAGGTACGATAACAAGAATCGTAATAATCAAAAGCAAATAAAATGTCAATAAATAAATAGTAAACAAAGAGGGGGGGTTAATCATGCGTATATGAGTATTTCCCAAGTGGTACGTGGAGTTGTATCCCTATTACAGACCGCACTACCGTCCATTCGGATTCGGCTACTGAATTTATGTCTGGTTTCCATCCGATATACCGCAAGGGATAATACACACAATCATTGATGTAATGTAAACAGACATAAAAATATATGCAAAATAATATAGCAAAATATAAATAAAAGTAAAGGCGGAACGATAAAATAACGATAAAATGTGAGTAAATAAATAGAAAAGACAAATAACACTAAATAGACAAGAAAATAAATAACAAGATAAATGCGAAATAGTAAATAACAATAAATTGACAGAAAAATAAATAAAAAATAAAAGTAAATAAATATAAAAAGAGATAAACAATAAAATACTAAAAAAAGAAGAATGTGACCAAAAGATTTGGCCGTCTTTGACATAGGATCTCGCATACCTGGTTGGATGTATTTCACGTCCAACAAAGCATGCCGTGTCCAGAACAACAAAATAAATATAGTAAAAGGTGTCATCAGGTCTTACCTTTTAAGTTGTTTCTCATAAGTGCGTTGGGCCGTCGCCGGAAGGGTCGAAGCTTGCTGTTTTTCTGGTTGCTGGTCGCTGTTTTTCTGGTCTGCTGGTTTGTTGTTTCTGCTCACTGTTTTGCTATTTTCTGGTTGCTATTTTACTATTTTTGGGCTGCTATTTTTTTGGTTTTTTGGACTGTTTTTGGGCTATTTTTTTGTTTGTTTTCTGAACTATTTTTTGGTGATTGTAGGGGTTGTTTTGATTGTCTGTTCGGTGGTTTGGTGGGGTTGTTTTGTCTATTTGGTTCGGTTATTTGGTGTTGTTTGTGCGTTACTTTGGTGGCTTTGTTTTTGGTTTGTGGGTTTCAGTTTTGGGGCCGTGTGGGCTGCTGTTTGCTTCTGGTTGTGCGTTATTTTGGTGGCTTTGTTTTTTGGTTTGTTGGTTTCAGTTTTGGGCCGTGTGGGCTGCTTTTTGCTACTGGTTGTGCGTTATTTTGGTGGCTTTGTTTTTGTTTGATGTTGCGTCAAGCTTTGGGTGGTTCTTGTTTTTGGTTTTAGTGGCTGGTTTGTGTTTCGGCTTTAGGGATCTTGTGTTTGTTTGTGTTTCGGCTTTAGGGATTTTGTGTTTGTAATTGTCGTGTATCTCTTAGCAAGAGAGAGTCCTCCTATAGGGTTTGGTCAAGCTTCCTTTTTATAATGACAATGGGTTTCCTAAGCAACGAAATAAATCATGTAGATATGGGATATATTTTCTTAATTTATTTAGGGAACACACTCTCCTAATTTGGTGAGGATAGGATTTCATATCTCTTTAAATTGGAAATTGATTTGAGGGGATTTTAACATGTGTTTTGCATGGATTTTCAAATCTTTGTTAAATTGGAAAGTGATTTAAGGGGATTTTAACATGTGTTTTGCATGGGGTTTTATTATTTTTGGCATGTGGATGGATTTTTGGGCTTTGCGCGTGCAGATTGTAGGGTAATGGGCCTTGTGAGGTGTTTTGGCGTGGGCTTTCATAGGTTGCAGGGGTTTGGGCCGAGGCTAAGGTTTGAAACATAAACAGACTGGGCGAATCTGAGGCTGGCTAATGAGTCTGAATCCAATGAGGTGCTAATTTTGGAGGCTTTCTTTCCTTCCGGCATTCGTCTCCCACAACTTCCGCAACTTTTTATTGGACAATTATGACCCATAGCGTCACTATTTGTACAGATCATGGTGTTGTTGTATAAATTAACTATGTGACAAATGAGATTGCACTCTTATCATTTGTGATTAGATCGCCTAGATGTATAAATAATGAGAGGTCCTTGTGATTTATTCCTGGACGGAGAATGATATGAGATAGTATCAGTCCACGTAGGATAAATCATTAAATATCCCTAGTCAGAGCATTATCGAGATTGGACATCGATGAATGCGTAAAAGACTAGTATTACACTTGTGCGCGTTGTGAGGGCACAATGTCATAGTTCTCATCTATTTAGGTATATGATACTCATGTAAGTGTAATAGGAGGTTGTGTTTCACTAATGGTAAGGGAAACAGCTTCGCTCTGGATGAGACCCCCTCGGAATTCCATTGGTAGTATGATTATGTGTCTATGGAAGTCCGAAATCAGGGTGGTCTTAACCTGAGACTTGCACCGTTAATACTTGCGACAATCAATATACTTTGGTTACGGTCGTCCAGGGCTTTAACCGGTTCTGTGTATGCCAATGCTGGGTATATTGAGAATCGTAGTGTGTTGGGTGTGATGTCAAGACGGAAGTGTCACTCTAGTCATATGGAGATGATGATCACGTAGGGATACAGAACTGGCTCTCCAATAAAGGTTGCAACCGTCGGGATAATATGACTTGGTCATGATTATCCGATTATAGAGAGACTAGTTGCTCGTTATCTGATATGTGCTTCGTATGGGGCAGAAACTGTACCAGCCCCAGGTCTTGCATGTGATCATCCGATACTGGACAGAAATACACAATACTACGTATACTACGCCTGATACAGATCCTTTATTCCTGTAAGGATATTTCCGGAGAATTGGGTAGGCATGGCGCTTTGCTAGAGGCCAACCTTGTCTTGTAAATCGGTATAAACGTAGTACTTGGTACTTACGTGTTCGGATAGTCCGATGATTGAATTTACTGCCAACATACCGATGATGTACGACTCGCATTCTTAATTAATCTGGGATTAATTAGAAGAGAGAGAAAATTAATTTGAGATTAATTGCAGAGATATTTTATCTGAGATAAAATATCATTTAAAAGAGAGATAACGGTTAATTTGGAATTAATCGAGAAATTAATATATTTGATATATTAAATGAAATTGGATTTCGACGCGGAATTAAAATTAGATTTTAATTTGGGCGAACGAATTAATTTAGAATTAATTCGTTAGCGACGTGAATAGTGATTTCGCTAGGCGTAATCATTTAATTACGACGCAACGAAAATTCATTAATTTGGAATTAGCGAACCCGAGCCCGAGATTATTTGCGAGCGCATTCGCATTTCGAATTCGAATGCGGCACCCAAGTGAAATCAAGCGTCAAATCGCTAGTCGCATCAAGCGTCAAATCATTAATCACTTTGAGTGATGTGACTTGACAACTTGATGGATTGAGTGATGTAAGTTGATGGCAAGCATTTAATGCTTGACTTGTGGAATTCCAAATTCATTCCAAATGCATTTGAAATGAACAAAAGTGTATTAGATACACTTTAGGCAAAATCAACACACAATCTCTTCTCTCTTTTCCCTCCTTTCTATACACGCCCACAAGGGCAGTTCATGCTACTGGTTTCTGCCCAGAAACCGTGAGCAAGGGAAGCCAAGAGTTGGATTTTTGTGGCAAAAATCGCAAGTGCTAGCACACTACGAGGCATGCGAAGGTGATAGGGAAGTCCACTCATGAGCCGGGAACCATTCGACGAAGCTTGGAGCTTGACGAAGGATAAAAACCGAGCTAAACCAGTGAGCTTGGAGCTGTCACTGCCGAACCAGTTCAAGGAGGAAGGAAATAAATTTTTGTTGCCTCCGCGTCGCTCAACCGATCGATGTAAGTATTCCGCGACTTCCTCGAATGTATTCACACATATTCATGCTTGATTGTGATCCTTGTGACCCTTAGAATCACCAACAATGGTATCAGAGCTTGGTTAAAAGCATGAAAATTATTTAGGGCTTAAAATTGGGTAAACTTGATTTTGAGCATGATTAATGAAATTGGATGAATTAGTATGCTTAAATGTGTTTGAATTGAGGATTGATTGGATCAATTTGTTGAAATTATGTTTGGAACAAATTTCCCCAATATTTTGGTCATGGCCGAATATATTGCCCTATAATGATCTTGGTGAATTTTGAATTTTGATTCATTGGATGAGTTAGAATCATTTGGGAATGTGATTTAATGTCGATTGTGGAATTAATTGGATTGAAACCGAATCGGACAAAAATTCCCTATGAAAGGCGAGAGTCAAGAAGTATGATTGGGTTTGATTTTTGATTAATTTGTGTTAGACACTAATTGATGTAGATGAGCATGATTAATTAGCCTAATTTGTGTTTTGGAAATAATGATTTGGGTGATTAATTATGTTAATACACTTTGATTAATTAAATTGTAAAATTGGATTTTAGTAATTTAGTTAATTAGGCCTTAAATTGGATTTGGGCTTGAAATGTTGTTATTGGGCTTATTGGGCTTTGTTGTACAAAGTTGGGTTAAGGCAAATTGGATTGGATCCAATCAGGCCCAAAACCGCATCCATAAAGCCCAAATGCGACTTAATGAACCTTTAAAGTTTAATTGGGCCTAATGGGCCAAGATTGATTTATAGGCTTATGGGGTAACTCCCGGATTGGATTTTGGTTATTCGGTTTGACCCGAGTTGACCAAAAGTCCATACCTTAAGAAATTAATTAAAAGCCCATTGGACTTTAATTAAATTAATATTGGATATTAATCGGGCTTTGAGACCCGTTGCGATTAAATTTGGAATTTAAGTCGTAAAGGTTTATTAATAAAGTAAAGTATTTAATTTGGAATTAAATAGCGAATTAGAATTAAATACAAATTGAATTGGATTTAATTGTGTAGTTTAATTTAATTCGAGAATTCGTACTTTAAGTACTTATTCGTAAAAACGAGTTTGACTCGATCAAAATCAAATCGTTGTTTGAACATTGGATGATCACTAATTATCAGATTAATTAATTTGATTAGATTGATTGATAACATGCTTGTGTGAATACATGGTTGCGATGCATGAATAATGAATATCAGATGGATATTAGATGGGTGGGATAATTTTAGAAATTATTGTAATAAATTTGATTTATTAATTGGACCTGCGTGTCCAGCCTTATTACCTCATTATTCTTTGTATTATCTTCTCACTTATTCCCCTCAATGTAAATGAGGTTTCTTTAGAAGTGTAGTGTAATGGGTAGAAGAAATATTTGTGTTAGCGGAGAGAGAGAAAGTGAGAGATTTGATCTAGGATCAATGTGTAATGTATCCATCCGCATATCATTATTATTTTTCATATGTGCTTTATTATGTGTTTAGAATGCATGTTTAAGGGTGTATGATGATGAGACCTTAACAAAGATAATAAATTGGTTGCCAATTTGCACACGAAAAACCCTCGAAAAATATTAAGCGTTTTTCCTTCCATTGAGTGATTCTCACTTAAGATCCGAGACTGACATTGGCTTATTGGCCAAAGTCAAGGCCTTTGTCCGTCGAGGATGTGTTTGAATCACGAAGGCTTTGTTACATGTCAGTGTCTTGTCCAAGTTGTGGTTTGTTGGCCAAAGTCAAGACCACTTCTTGTCCATCGACATTGATTACGAAGCTTTCCATGGTCAATGGGTCGCGCTTAACTGGGATCACTAAGTTTGTTGTGCCAAAGCCAAGGCTTAGTTGGTTCAGATGAAAAAGGTTAGGTAATACATTGGATGTATTGGCATATATAAGATATATGTTTCGGACTTGGATGTCCCCCTACCGGATCTAGGAATTGGATTGGATCCAATCGATCTTAGAGATCTATCTAGTTAATCATCATACAATTTGTTGGCCAAAGTCAAGATTGTGTGATATTTATTGTAATCATTATAATAAATAGTACCTAAATCGTTGATTAAATAGTTGGACTATTAGAATCAAGATATAAATTCAAAGATTGACATTTAAAACATAATCCTAGGGAAAATGTGTTTAAATGGTTTAATTTTCAAATTGGGAATAATTTCAGGATGGTCCTGGAAAATAATAAGTTATTTTTTTGATAAAATAATATATTAGGCCTATGCCCGGAGTTAAGCAAACAATAGAGCATAATCTTTGGAAGATTATGTGATGATAACTTTAGTGCTTAATCCATTATACTTACCGCAGTAGACTCCTTAATTTCTGAATCAGAATTAAGGATTAGATCATTAAAGTATGATAAAGAAATTGAAGGATCTTCAAAGATCTATTTTAGATTTTAGAAGTACTAAATTGCAATAATAATTCTTGGAGAATTAATGACTATTCTCAAGGAGATAAAGTCAACGTTTGCAATTAGGCAAGTAGCGCAAGACGCACCTTACTTCGATATTCTAGAAGGCCAGGGCTTGGCCAAAGGCTTCTGGAGTGTTGAAACTGGCAAATGTAAAATCATTATAATCTTTTGGGAAGATAAAGGACATATCCCAAAATGTCTGCCTAAATGTGGCAAACGGGATCGCGGAAGCGTGACTGCCATTTGGACAAAGCAGACATGAAGGAATTGAAGACGAGCAAGGCTCTGACTTCAAATATGTTTGTCATAAATGTATTCACTACTAGTATTAAAATTGGATTTTAGATACTTAGTGTGATATATATATATTGATGTTCAGAATCTACTATGAGCAAGATACTGACTTCAATAGAGATTTAATCTGCGAATCGGAAATGGGACGAAAGTCGCTGTTTTAACCGTAGATACCTAAGTTTAGGAACTACCTTCGAGTGTGTACCTAAATTGGAAACTGTTATAATATAACTAGTTTGACTAGATACATTATCTTTATATCAGTGTTTAACCCGCTGCGGGTGAACCTTTTTATTCTAGAACACTAAAGTGTTTTATTATATAAAGATGATATTGAGATAAACACATTAGATGTGAATAACAGAATTTATATTTTGAATATAAATGAATCTCAAACTTATAATATGACAAACAAATAGCTCAAACTGATTTGATCAGGTGAAACTAATTGTGGCATTGTTGTCAGGGACACAACTAAACAAGAATCGTATATCCACACTTTTGAAGAGTGGGTACTAGGACTAATTTGATTCTATTCAAATAAAGTCTACGAATCTAATTTATTGGGCAAAATTCCTAAAACACATTTACTTGGTAAAAGTATAAGAGCCACCGATCTGTAAGCCCTAGTTCATAGTGAAGTAAGTGGGCCCATGTCTAGCTAGGCTAGATGTGATGATTCATCTGATTCGTTCGGATCAGACATCGTGGCGATGTGATGATCGAATAAATCACATCAGATGATAATCAAGCAAATCCACTGACTAAAGTCTTTCATCAGCAATTTGAGCCAACCGTACATAGTTTGGGTGTAAGACACTCGAGTGACTGGCTATAGGCCAATTGGGAGATTGTTGGACAATTATGACTCATAGCGTCACTATTTGTATAGATCATGGTGTTGTTGTATAAATTAACTATGTGACAAAGGAGATTGCACTCTTATCATTTGTGATTAGATCGCCTAGATGTATAAATAATGAGAGGTCCTTGTGATTTATTCCTGGACGGAGAATGATATGAGACAGTATCAGTCCACGTAGGATAAATCATTAAATATCCCTAGTCAGAGCATTATCGAGATTGGACATCGATGAATGCGTAAAAGACTAGTATTACACTTGTGCGCGTTGTGAGGGCACAATGTCATAGTTCTCATCTATTTAGGTATATGATACTCATGCAAGTGTAATAGGAGGTTGTGTTTCACCGATGGTACGGGAAACAGCTTCGCTCTGGATGAGACCCCCTCGGAATTCCATTGGTATTATGACTATGTGTCTATGGAAGTCCGAAATCAGGGTAGGTGTATTTGGTCTTAACCTGAGACTTGCACCGCTAATACTTGCGACAATCAATATACTTTGGTTGCGGTCGTCTAGGGCTTTAACCGGTTCTGTGTACGCCAATGCTGGGTATATTGAGAATCGTAGTGTGTTGGGTGTGATGTCAAGACGGAAGTGTCACTCCAGTCATATGGAGATGATGATCGCGTAGGGATACAAAACTGGCTCTCTAATAAAGGTTGCAACCGTCGGGATAATATGACTTGGTCATGATTATCCAATTATAAAGAGACTAGTTGCTCGTTATCCGATATGTGTTTCGTACAGGGCAGACACTGTACCAGCCTCAGGCCTTGCATGTGATCATCCGATACTGGACAGAAATATGCAATACTACGTATACTACACCTGATACAGATCCTTTATTCCTGTAAGGATATTTCCGGAGAATTGGGTAGGCATGGCGCTTTGCTAGAGGCCAACCTTGTGTTGTAAATCGGTATAAACGTAGTACTTGGTACTTACGTGTTCGGATAGTCCGACGACCGAATTTACTGCCAACATATCCGGGGATCTCATTGGTCGCTTCCCAAAGATTCACCGATGACGTATGACTCGCACTCTTAATTAATCTGGGATTAATTAGAAGAGAGAGAAAATTAATCTGAGATTAATTGCGGAGATATTTTATCTGGGATAAAATATCATTTAAAAGAGAGATAACGGTTAATTTGGAATTAATCGAGAAATTAATATATTTGATATATTAAATGAAATTGGATTTCGACGCGGAATTAAAATTAGATTTTAATTCGGGCGAACGAATTAATTTAGAATTAATTCGTTAGCGACGTGAATAGTGATTTCGCTAGGCGTAATCATTTAATTACGACGCAACGAAAATTCGTTAATTTGGAATTAGCGAACCCGAGCCCGAGATTATTTGTGAGAGCATTCGCATTTCGAATTTGAATGCGGCACCCAAGTCAAATCAAGCGTCAAATCGCTAGTCGCATCAAGCGTCAAATCATTAATCACTTTGAGTGATGTGACTTGACAACTTGATGGATTGAGTGATATGAGTTGATGGCAAGCATTTAATGCTTGACTTGTGGAATGCCAAATTCATTCCAAATGCATTTGAAATGAACAAAAGTGTATTAGATACACTTTAGGAAAAATCAACACATAATCTCTTCTCTCTTTTCCCTCCTTTCTCTTCACGCCCACAATGGCAGTTCATGCTACTGGTTTCTTCCCAGAAACCGTGAGCAAGGGAAGCCAAAAGTTGGATTTTTGTGGTAAAAATCGCAAGTGCTAGCACACTACGAGACATGCGAAGGTGATAAGGAAGTCCACCCATGAGCCGGGAACCATTCGACGAAGCTTGTAGCTTGACGAAGGACCAAAACCGAACCAAACCAGTGAGCTTGGAGCTGTCACTGCCGAACCGGTTCAAGGAGGAAGGAAATCAATTTTTGTTGCCTCCGCGTCGCTCAACCGATCGATGTAAGTATTCCGCGACTTCCTCGAATGTATTCACACATATTCATGCTTGATTGTGATCCTTGGGACCCTTAGAATCACCAACACTTTTCAGGTGGTGCCTCCATAAAAGGCTCATCATTGGGCTTATGCAAAAATGTAGTGTCTACAGTCGCCCCCACTTTGATGGGGCTTGTGCAGTGTGTGACAGTGACAACCCTATCAAAGTCATGCATGTATTTTTACTTAACTGGTTTGTCGGCCATTGCCAGACGTACCAGTTGTTTCACTGCTTTTGCGAGATGCTTCGATCTCTGAGTTGATTTGATGGTGAGGTGCTTCGCCCCCTGGGATTCATCCCTGCGAGATGTTTCGATCTTTATGATTCATTACGGAAATAAGTTGATTTGATGGCGAGGTGCTGCGACCACTGTGAGTTGCTGCGATCTATAGGATTCATGTTGAGTGAGGAACGGATAAGCCGTGAGCAGCGGAACCCGCCCGAGATCAAATCCCGAGCAAATAAATTTTTTTTTTCGGCAGTTACAAAAACAATATATAAAATTTTTAATCACAAATTTAAAATTTTCAATGCACAAAAATCATTACCAATTTTTATACATTAAAATAATTACCATATGCAAAATTAAATATTTTACACACTTTAATACATTTATCAACTCTTGATAAATCATTCCAAGCAATTAAATTATTCTCCAACACTTGAAAAATAATCCAAGCATACAAAATCACTATATCAACTATATACTAATTTTTCCATACACTTTTTTGCTTCAATTCCTCACATATATGCTTCTAATTTATCCAACAAATCCACCAACACTTTGATCTTCTTCTACCTCCACCAAATCAAGTTTCTTGATGAACAAATCTTGGTGACCAAAATGTGGTTTGATCACTCAAGAATGGCAACAAAAGTTTCCCTAAGATTTAACTCTTAAACCCTAGAAAAATTTACATCTCAAGCACATAAATTGATCCTTAACTCTTAAGTATTAATTCCATGCTCTTGATAATTAATTGGGTAAGTTTTGCTGAGAAATTTGGATTGATTTTTTAGAGAAAAAACTCAATTCTATTTCTTGTTCTTATACGGCAGAGGAGGGAAGCAAAAAAACAAGAAAAATCAATTCATTTCTTTCTTCTTGCTCGGCAGAAGTGAAGCAAAAGGAAGGGGGTAATTTTTCCTTTTTGGTTCGGCAGTTGCAATTAAAGAATGGGGAATTATTTTTTTGATTTTGTTTTTATTAATTAAAAAATTAAAGAAAATCAAACCATGCTTTTTAAACAAACCATGGTATAAGAGAATTTTTTCTCTACACCACATATTTCAAAAATTAACTTAACCAAAGTTAAAAATTAATCTCACAAACTTAGTCAACTTAGTCACAATCAAATGATTTAGTTACTTTAACAAAAAATATTCAATTGCATTAACTAAAGTTACTTTAATTAATTAAAACCTTTATTTGTATAAACCAAGTAATTAATTTTGTACATTAATTTTACAATTAAATTAATTTACTAATTAATTTCTAATTAATGTAAATCAAATTTACATTTATTACACAATAAACTTATATCAACTATTGATATAAAATTAATTAATTCAATTCATCTCATGAATTATCGGATCAAACAATTTAATCCTTAAAATCCAAAAAATACTTTGTCAACATTTGACGAAAAGTCACCATAGTGCTCAACGAGTAAACTTAATATAATGGAACTCTCTAGGCTCACTTTCGGTTGTTACTTATATATATACATATATATCTCATATATTCATACACATATTCATGAAGGCATGCCCACCTACAAATCATGACTAAAAACAACACGACATGTCGAACCATACAAGTCGAGGATAAGACGTTAATGTATAATCCCTTCGTCATTACCGTCTCCAATTGAGTAAGGTTATAGTTTTTACTAGCAAAACCTTATCTACTCAATATATAATAACTTTTCACAATCATATTCCATTAATAAATAATATATGCAAAACTCATTTCAATATTATTTATAATGTTAAAGAAATAATTTCTTCAACGAACTTTTCGTCAAAAGATTTCTGGAATAAACTCTGAAAAATTTCTGGAAACATAATCAAACCATATGGACTGACGAATCCTCATATTAACACAAACCGATCTTTGTGAGCATCGGTCTATACCTAACAATCATCTAGAGGCCAGACTGTAGACACTGTATTTTTGTATAAAGCCCAATGATGAGCCTCGTATGGAGGCACTACCCGATAAGTTTCGGATGTCGCGGGAAACAGACGTCGGAAGGAAAAATTCAAAAATAAATACCTTGTCAAAATTTAATTCAATTATTTAGCCTCGGGTTCGTTCAATTGATCTTTGTTTTAAATATTAGCCTCGGCCCATATACCCAAGCCACACTCCCACATCACAAGACCTACAAACCCAAGCCCAATCCAAAATATTCAAATCACATTTAACAAATGCCAAATCCCTCCAAATTCACTTCCAAATTTAAATATTTTTTGAATCCAATCCCCAAAAAAAATACACAATATCCTTCCCTAAATAAAATTAATTACATGCACCCATTTATTGCTTGATTTTGTTTCCTTGTTTTGAAAACCCATGTACAACCCTAACCCTAGTACACCATTATAAAAAGAGCCATGCACAAACCCTAAGGGTCTCTTCTTCACATTCTCTCTCTCTCGGCCATAACAAAAGAAATAAACCATAATAA
The DNA here is from genome assembly GCA_019454045.1 of Zanthoxylum bungeanum. Lineage (NCBI taxonomy): Eukaryota > Viridiplantae > Streptophyta > Magnoliopsida > Sapindales > Rutaceae > Zanthoxylum > Zanthoxylum bungeanum. Next base: position 121,304 of record SKCR01030627.1, read on the forward strand.
GCTTCTCTCTTCTCCCATTCGAAGCCACTCACGGCCAGACCACAACTTCACAAACTTGCAAAACCCTAAACATATTCAAGGTACAAGGAAAACAAACCCTAAGCTAATCTCTTCTCTCATTTTGAAGACTCACATGACCTCCCTCTCTCCTCTCTCTCCACGCTCCTAGCCTACACTCTCACGACTCCTCTCTTTTCACATTCACTCATAAGCAGCCCTCACGCCCCTCCCTTCACAATAACAAAAGCCACTCACAAACAGCCTCTATTTGCTTCCTCATTCACCCTTCACGCCCTCGGTATGGAAGAAAAGAACAAAAACCTTAGATAGTTTCTCTCTCTCGGCTTGAAGAAAGAACAAAAAACCCTAAGCAGCCCTCGACCAAATATCGAGCCACGCACGTAAACAAAAAAGAACCCTTCACGCTCTTTCTTCTCTCGGCCATACACCCTTCACACATTGCCTTGCAAGCCGACCAAACCAAAAAAAAAAAAATTCAAGCTGACACGTTAAATGCACATAGGCCACGACAAACAACAAACTAACCGGCCAAAGAACCCTACAGTCCACAAACACACACTGCCATATATACACATACACCGACCAAACCACAACAAATAAATAGCAACGTCACCGACTGAGAACAAACAATATCCCTAGCAGCCCCACCAAGCAGACGATAATAACACAAACAGCAACAGCCCAAGCACTCTCATTCTTCTTCTCTTAACCGACACAACCAAGCCAAACCTGACAGCCCTTAACCAACCAAGCCACAAACATAATCTATAACCCCAAACCGACCAAATAATAACCCCCAAACCGACACAAAACAACCCGCAAGTTAGGCCAAAATAGTGAACCAAAACAGTCCCAAAATAGCGGAAAAAGCGAACAAAAATATCGAACCAGTGAACAAGAAAAGTGACGGAGCATTAACCCTTCCGGCGACGGTGTAACACACTTCTGAGGAGCAACTTAAAAGGTAAGACATGTGTTGGGTTTCTATTAAGTCCCAAGGATCAATTCAAGCAATGAAACACATATGTGAATACTCGTAAAAGCATGGCGGAATCATACTTACAACGATCGGATTTGGCGATGCGAGGAACAACAAAATCTCAAGCTTTTCATCCATGTGGCTCTAGGCTTTCTGCTCCATTTTCGGCCATGGTGTCCTCCAAGCTCCAAGCTTTGGGTTGTGTATTCCATGCTCACGTAATTAGTTCCCTATAACCGTAGCTAGCACCCCGAAAATTTTACCGCAAAATTCCCTTATGCTTCTCCTTGAATTCGGCAATTGCAGAATTTTGAGAGCAAATATGGCCCAAGGCCGTGAGTGAGAGAGAAGGAGAGGAAGAGAATGAATGAGTTGGTTTGGTTGTTGGAGTTGTGTATCTAATACATAAAAAATGAATTTCAAAAATCCATTTACCAAAAGTCAAAGCATTAAAGCCACAACCACCTCCATCACTATTCACATCAAAAGTGACTAGACATCACATCACTCAAAGTGACAAGTGGTTTGACGCTTGATGTGACTTGTGGGCCACACTTTAATTCGCAATGCGAGTGCGCCCGCAAACAGTCCCGGGCTCGGGTTCCATAATTCCAAATTAACGAATTTTCTGTTGCGACGTAATTAAATCTAATTTAATAAACAATTGTGCCTAGCAAAATTACTATTCACGTCGCTAACGAATTAATTCTAAATTAACTCGTTCGCCCGAATTAAATTCTAAATTTAATTCCGCGTCAAAATCCAATTTCGTATAATATATCGAATATATTATTTTATCGATTAATTCCAAATTAATCGTTCTCTCTCTTTTAATAATATTTTATCCCAGATAAAATATCTCCGCAATTAATCCCAGATTAATTTTCTCTCTCTATTAATTAATCCCAGATTAATAAAGTGCGAGTCATACGTCATCGGTGAATCTTCGGGAAGTGACCAATGAGATCCCCGGATATGTTGGCAGTAAATTCGGTCGTCAGACTATCCGAACACGTACGTACCTAGTACTACGTTTTTACAGTATTACAAGACATGGTTGGCTTCTAGCAAAGCACCGTGCCTACCCAGTATCAGATGTCACGTGCAAGGCCTGGGGCTGGAAATGTGTCTGCCCCGTACGAAGCACATATCAGATCTCTGGTAACTAGTCTCTATAATCGGATAATCATGACCTAGTCATATTATCCCGATGACTGCAGTACATAAGAGAACCAGTTCTGTATCCTACGTGATCATTATCTCCACTATGACTAGAGTGATACTTCCATCTCGACATCACACCCAATACACTATGATTCTCAATATACTCAGAAGAGGCGTACACAGAACCGGTTAAAGCCCTGGACGACCAAAACCAAAGTATATTGATTTTCGCAAGTATTAGCGGTGTAAGTCTCAGGTTAAAACCAAATACACATACCCTGATTCGGATTTCCATAGACACATAGTCATACTACCAATGGAATTCTGAGGGGTCTATCCAGAGCGAAGCTGTTTCCGTACCATCGGTAAACACAACCTCCTATTACACTTGCATGAGTATCCTATACCCAAATATATGAGAACTATGTCGTTATACTCCCATAACACGCACAAGTGCAATACTAGTCTATTCCGCATTATCGATGTCCAATCTCGATAATACTATGACTAGGGATATTTAATGATTAAACCTTCATGGATTGATACTGTCTCATATCTTATCAATCCGGAACTAATCATATGGACCTTTCATCATTTATACATCTTGGTAATCTAATTACAAATGATAAAAGAGCAATTTCCTTTGTCACATAGTAAATTTATACAACAACACCATGATTTGTACAAATAGTTATGCTATGGGTCATAACTGTCCAACAATCTCCCACTTGGCCTATAGCCAATAACTCAAGTGTCCTACACCCAAACTATGTACGGTTCGCTCAAACTTCTGCTGAGTAAATGCTTTCGTCAGCGGATTTGCATGAATATCATCTGATGCGATTTATTCGATCATCACATCGCCACGATTTATGATCCGAACGAATCAGATGAATATTTGAAGTATATATCTGGATCGTTGATGAGACCATTAATTTTTTACCCTACGCTGTAGCCTAGCTCAGCTGCTAACAGAACTATATCTAATCTAATTAGATTATTATCAATCCAGAAGGCTTCTATTGCTGCCTCAGCTGCAACAATATTCCACTTGTGTTGTTTATTCGGTAACAGTATCTTGCATGGAAGATTTCCAGCTCACTGTTCCGTTATTCAAACTGTATAGTACCGTTCTTACGACTTATAGTTGTTTTATCGGTTTGGAAACTCGCAGTAGTGAACCCAGTCACTTCAAGTTCTCATTCTCCATAGTATATGAAGGCATCCTTAGTTCCTTTAAGATACTAAAGGACGTTCTTAACATCAATCCAGTGACTATCACTTGGATTGGCCTGATTGTGACTCCATATGCTCAAAGCGTATGAGACACCAGGTCACGTACATTTATCAATGTACGAGTTCTCGGAGAGTATTAACAACTTTAAATCTATCCCAATAGGTCTTTATTCCTAGAATAAAGGTTGTTTCTCCCAATAATTCTAAAGAGAATTTTCATGAAAGCCAAGCTTTCACCGATTGTATTATGGGAATATCATTTCTAAGAAATGGTATGTCATCATTAGTCAGGACATTCATTGTCAGTGCGCTCCCACTAACCTCCTTATATACACAAGAATCATTTTCGTTTTGATTTAAATCATATACCATTATGAATACATCAAAGCGATAATTCCAAGAACCCAATGCTTGCTTCAATCCATCCATGGATCGAATTAACTTGCAAACCTTGTTTGCTCGTTTAGGTACGACAAAACCGTCAGGATGTTGTAAACATCCTCCAAAAGGTTTCCATTAAGGAAAGCGATTTTCCCGTTCAGCTGCCATATTTCATGAATGAAACATGCAACATTTGCAAGCATTGTCCAAATGGATTTAACAATGGCAACAGGTAAAAGGTTTCATCGTAATCGACACAATGTTGATAACGATACCTTTTCGCTACAAGCCCAGCTTAGTACGTTGGTATGTTGCCTTCCATGTATGTCTTCCTTGAAGACTTATATAGTACCAATAGGCACAATGCCTTGCGGTACACCAACTAGTATCCAAACTTAGTTGGTATACATTGAATCCATTTCGGACTTCATGGCACTTTTCCATAATAGGAGTCGATACCTTGTATCACTTCCTCATACTTAGTCAGTTCGTATTCCTCAATAAGATTGACATCTTTATAAGGTGAGATCAGAAACCCATACCTCCCAGGTTGTTTTCTGACTCTCTCCGACTATCGCGGTTCTTGTGTATTCGAAGATTATTGGTATTGTTTCATCCTAGATGAACTATTTGTGTTCCATTAAGGACTCGGTGCCTGGAACAATATTACTCTGATTTTCATCGAGTTTTACTTTCCTCCCACTTACCACTATATATCGGTATTCCTCTTAGGAAAACCGCATGGTGAGCAACAATTACATTGTTCTCATGTGAGTTGTATAAGTACTATACTTAGGTTTCCCTAGGATAACCATAATTAGGCACTTATCCTATTTAGGTTTTAGTTTGGTATCATCCAAACATATGCCTAGCATACCCAAATCATCAGGAATGAGAAATCCCAGTTTCTTTCATGTTTATATCTAATATAAAGTCTGTCAAACAGATTTTATGGAACCTTATTCAAAATAAGTTTTTCACTGTTTAAATGTGTATCCCTTGAAGGAAATGGTAGCTCATAGCGATTCATGATTAACCTTATCATGTCCAACAAAATTCGGTTTTTTCGTTCAGACATGCCGTCAAATTGACGTGTTCCGGGAGGAGTCCTCATTGAAAGAATACTATACTCTTTCAAGTATTTGAGAAACTTATTGCTTAAGTATTTTCATCATGGTCTAACCATGATGGTTTTATACTTTAGCCGATCTGTTTGTCTACTTCGTGTCGAAACTCTTTGATTTTATCAAAAGTTTCTGATTCGTGTTTTATAAGAAACACATAACCATAACGCGACGCCACATCCGTAAAGGTCACGAAACATTCATATCCACCTCTAGCCTAGCTAGACATGGGCCCATTTACGTCACTATGATCGAGGGCTAACAGATCGGTGACACTTGCACTTTTACCAAGTAAAGGTGTTTTAGGCACTTTGCCTAATAAACTAGATTCGTAGACATTATTTGAATAGAATCAAATCTGTCCTAGTAGCCACTCTTCGAAAGTGTGGATATACGAGTCTTGTTAATTGCGTCCCAGACAACAATGCCACTCATAAGTCTCAACTGATTAAATCAGTTTGAGCTATTTGTTTGTCATGTTATATGTTTGAGATTTATTTATATTCAAAATATAAATTATGTTATTCACATCTAATGTGTTTATCTCAATATCATCTTTATAAAATGAAACACTTTAGTGTTCTAGAATATAAAGGTATACTCATAACGGGTTAAACCCTAATATAGAGATAATGTATCTAGTCAAACTAGTCACATTGTAACAGTTTCCTAATTTAAGTACACACCCGAAGGGTAGTTCCTAAACTTAGGTCTCTACGGTTAAAATAACGACTGTCGTCCCTTTCCGACTCGCAGATAAATCTCAACTGAAGTCAGTATCCTGCTTGTCAGCAGATTTTGCATATCAGTACATATTTATGTACCACACACAGTATCTAAAATCTAATTTTTAATACTAGTAGTGAACATATTCATGACAAACATATTTGAAGTCGGAGCCTTGCCCCTCTTCACTTCCTTCATGTCTGCCTTGTCCATACGGCAGTCATGCTTCAGTGACCCTGTTTGCCACAGTTTAGGTAGACATCTTGGGATATGTCCTTTGTCTTCCCAAAAGATTATAATGACTTTGCCTTTGCCTTTTTCCACACTCCAAAAGCCTTTGGTCAAGCCTTGGCCTTCTAGAATGTCGAAATAAGATGCGCCTTGCACTTCTTGCATTATTGCAAACTTTGGCTTTGTCTCCTTGAGAATAGCCATTAACTCTCCAAGAGTTTACTATTGCAATATAATACTTCTATGATCTAAAGATAGATCTATGAAGATCCTTCAATTTCAATATCATACTTTAAGGATCTAATGCTTAGTTCTGATTAAGAAATTAAGGAGTCTTTTTGGCAAGCATAATGGATTAAACACTAAAGTTATCATCACATGAATATTCCAAATATCAAGTTCTACTATTTGCTTAACTCCAGGCTTAGGCCTAAGATGTTATTTTATCAAATAAAGTAACTTCTCGGTTTTCAGGATTATCCTGAGATTATTCCCAATTTGAAAATTAAAGTCGTTTAAATACATTTTCACCCAGGATTATGTTTTAAACACTAATCTTTCAATTATCTTGATTCTAATAGTCCAACTATTTAATCAACGATTTTAGGTACTATTTATTATAATGATTACTATAGTCTAACTATATAATCAACTATAATTAATAGGTTAAATTCAATTATATTGATTCCAATAATCCAATTATAAAATCAACTATTAATTGAAATTAGTTAATTCAAATATATTGATTACTATAATCCAATTATATAATCAACTATAAATGAAATAGTTTAAATACAGTCCAACTGTTTAATTAAAACAACATTAAATATTAGTCCAACTAATATATTAATTTATTTGACGAAAAATTGAATGACCGCGTATGACAAGTAACTAAACGAATATTGAAAATTTAATACTTGCCTCCCACTATTTTTCGGCGAGCCTCTAACCCTCTGTGGAGTACTCGGGAAACCTTGTTTCCTAGTGGGCTAGGATCCCGTTAAATAACACACAATCTTGACTTTGGCCAACAAATTGTATGATAATTAACTAGGTAGATCTCTAAGATCAATTGGATCCCATCCAATTCCTAGATCCAGTAGGTGGACATCCAAGTCCGAAACATATATCTTATATATGCCAATATATCCAATAAATTGCCTAACTTTTTCCTCTGAATCAACTAAGCCTTGGCTTTGGCACAACAAACTTAGTGATCCCAGTTAAGCGGAACCCATTGACCTTGGAAAGCTTCGTAATCAATGTCGATGGACAAGAAGTGATCTTGACTTTGGCCAACAAATCACAACTTGGACAAGACACAAATATGGAACAAAGCCTTCATGATTCAAACACATCCGCGACGGACAAAGGTCTTGACTTTGGCCAACAAACTAATGCCAGTCTTGGATCTTGAGTAAGAATCACTCAATGGAAGGAAAAACGCTTAATATGTAGTGAGGGTTTTTCGTGTAATTGGCAACCAATTAATTATCTTTGTTAAGGTCTCATCATCATACACCATTAAACATGCATTCTAAACAAATAATAAGGCGCGTAAATAAATAAATATAATAATGATATGCGGATTGATGCTTAACACATTGTTCCTAGAACAAATCTCTCCATTTCCTCTCTCCCGCTAGCACAAGTATTACTTCTACCCGATTACATAACACTTCTAAAGAAACCTCATTTACATTGAGGGGAATAGGTGAGAAGAGAAATACAAAGAGTAAGGAGGTAATAGGCTGGACACGCAGGTCCAATTAATAAATTCTAAATTTATTACAATAATTTCCAAAATTGCCCTCACCCATCTAATATCCATCCGATATACATTATTCATACATCGCAACCATGTATTCACACAAGCATGTTATCAATCAATCTAATACAATTAATTAATCTGAATATTAATGACCATCCAATGTTCAAACAATGATTTGATTTTGCGCGAGTCAAACTCGTTTAGCGAATAAGTACTCAAAGTACGAATTCTTGAATTAAATTAAACTTCAACATTAAATCCAATTTAATTTGCATTTAATACTAATTCATTTATTTAATTCCAAATTAAATATTATACTTTTTAATATACCTTTATGACTTAGATTCCAAATCTAATCGTTACAGGTCTCCAAGCCCATTTAACATCCAATGTCAATTTAATTTAAAGTTCAATGGGCTTTCAATTAATTTCTTAAGGCATGGACTTTTGGTCAATATGGGTCAAACCCAAATACCAAAGCCCATTTAAGGAATCACCCTTATTTGCCAAGAAACCAATTTAGGCCCATTAGGCCCAATTAATATTAAAGGTCCATTAAGTCATAATTGGACATTATGGATATGGTTTTGGGCCCAATTGGATCCAACCAATTAGCCTAAACCAAACTTGGCCCAACCAAGCCCATTAAGCCCAATTACAACTTTACAAGCCCAATTCCAAATTTGGCCCAATTAATTTAATTTCAAAATTCCAAATTTCTTAATTAAATTAACCAAAGTGTATGCCATAATTAATTACTCAAATTAATATTTCCAAAACACTAATTTACATAATTAATTATGCTCATTTACATCAAAACATGTCCAACACATTTTAATCAAAAATCAACTCATTTTACATGCTTCAAAGTCTCGGTATTTTTTGGTTTTTCAAATCGATTTCGATTTCAATCCAATTGAATCCTAAATCAACATTTCCCATATGATTTCAACTCATCCAATGATTAAAATAAAAAAAATACAATGACTTTAGGGTATGTATATGTCTCGGCCAAGCCTCACATTTAGGGGAAAATTTGTCCAATTCAAAATACATCAAATTGATAATGCATAACACCATGTTATCATAATTTAAGCATACTCAAATAATCAATTTCACTCAAACATGCTCAAATCAATTTTGCCAAAATTTTACCCTAATTTGTTTCATGCTCAAAATGGCTCAAGATACCATTGTTGGGTTTCATTAAGTCCCAAGGATCAATTCAAGCAATGAAACACATATGTGAATACTCGTAAAAGCATGGCGGAATCATACTTACAACGATCGGATTTGGCGATGCGAGGAACAACAAAATCTCAAGCTTTTCATCCATGTGGCTCTCGACTTTCTGCTCCATTTTTGCTCCTCAATTTTCGGCCATGGTGTCCTCCAAGCTCCAAGCTTTGGGTTGTGTATTCCATGCTCACGAAATTAGTTCCCTATCACCTTAGGATGACCCTTAAAGCGTGCTAGCACCCCGGATATTTTGCCGCAAAATTCCCTTATGCTTCTCATTGAATTCGACAATTGCAGAATTTTGAGAGCAAAAATGGCCCAAGGCCGTGAGTGAGAGAGAATGAGAGGAAGAGAATGAATGAGTTGGTTTGGTTGTTGGAGTTGTGTATCTAATACACAAAAAATGAATTTCAAAAATCCATTTACCAAAATTCAAAGCATTAAAGCCACAACCACCTCCATCACTATTCACATCAAAAGTGACTAGACATCTCTCTCATTTTTCTCTTCTCTCACGCCCAAGGGGCATTTTTCTTCTTCTATTTTCTGCAAGTGCCGAGAATACAAGGAGAAGCAAAGTGATTTTTGTGGCAAAAATTGCAGAGTGCTAGCACACTTCCGGAGTCTTGCGATGGTGATAGGGAAACCGACTTGTGAGCATGAAATCACAACACAAAGCCTGGAGCTTGGAGGACCACAATGACAAAAAATGGAGGCCAAAAATCTGCCATTGTCGTGAGCTCCTTGGAGGACAAGCTTTAAGTTTTTGTTGTTCCTCGCGTTGAAAAAGCCGATCGTTGTAAGTATGATTCCGCCATGCTTTTACGAGTATTCACATATATGTTTCATTGCTTGAATTGATCCTTGGGATAATGCTTGCAAATTCTGCATGTTTCATTCAACCTGAGGGCACCCTTTACTATTTATCTTTTCAGTTATCCATTGTTGTTCACTCGCATGCATCATTACGTTTCATGTCTATTTTTATTTATGTTGGGTTAATGATTGCGTGCTACCTCTCGCGGTATATCGGATGGAAACCCAGACATAAATTCCGTAGCCTAATTCGAATGGATGGTAGTGCGGTCTGTACTTAGGGTACAACTCCATGTACCGCTTGAGAAACTTTCATGCACATGTTTCATTTTTGTCATTTAATTTTTGTGTTCCTTCATTGTTTGTGTTTATTATTCTGTTATTTACTTTCTGTGTGTTATTTATTTATTGACTTATGCATTATTATTTAGTGTGCATGGGCTAATCACGTTGGACTAAAGGTCCCCCGTTTGAGGGAAATGCCTAAGGGCAGCCTTTACCAAGATATTTTACCGCGCCGGACGAAGTATACTTGATTGGATGTGGAATACGTTCAATCGGGCATACGAGGTCCCATATAGATGTCGGCCTTGGTCGCATCTCTTTTCTTATTTTGCTATTCGATTCTTATTGTTTCTTTTTTTACTTATGCATTGTTATTTAGTGCGCATGGGCTAATCACATTGGACTAAAGGTCCCCCATTTGAGGGAAATGCCTAAGGGCAGCCTTTACCATAATAGTTTGTCGCGCTGGACGAGGTACACTTGATTGGATGTGAAATACGTTCAATCGGACATACGGGGTACCATATAGATGTCGGCCAAGTCTCTTGGTCGCATCTCTTTTCTTATTTTATTGTTCGATTCTTATTGTTTCTTTATTTACTTATGCATTGTTATTTGGTGCGCATGGGCTAATTACGTCGGATTAAAGGTCCCCCATTTGAGGGAAATGCCTAAGGGCAACCTTTACTATAATATTTTGCCGCGCCGGACGAATTGGATATGAAATACGTTCAATCGGGCATACGAGGTCCCATATAGATGCCAGCCAAGTCTCTTGGTCGCATCTCTTTTATCATTCTGTTATTTACGTTCTATATGTTATTTCATTTATTTATTTATGCATCGTTAATTAAGTGCATGGGCTAATTACATCGGATTAAAGGTCCTCCGTTTAAGGGAAATGCCTAAGGGCAGCCTTTACCATAATATTTTACCGGGCCGGATGAAGTACACTTGATTGGATGTGAAATATGTTCAATCGGGCATACGAGGTCCCATATAGATGTCGGCCAAGTCTCTTGGTCGCATCTCTTTTCTTATTATTATTTTTTTTACTCGTTTCTTTATCTACTTATGAATTGTTATTTAGTGCGCATGGGCTAATTACGACGGATGAAAGGTCCCCAATTTACAGGAAATGCCTAAGGGCAGCCTTACCACGATATTTTACTGCACCGCATTCTGTCTTGACATGCATAATATCACGTCCCGTTCGAACGCGTTCATGAACGCTACACGAACGTATGCATTCTGCCTCACTTCGTTTCTAACGCATTTCCAAACGCTACTCTAACGCATGCATTTGGCCTTATCCTATTCGAACGTGTCACCGAACACTACTCAAACGCATGCATTCTGTTTTACCATGCATCATATCACATACCGTTCGAACGCGTTTCCGAATGCTACACGAAAGAACATACAGTGGACAGACCCATTTTTATCATATTTTGTGCATGTTTGCCTCTTTAGTTATTTCTTTTGCATTACATACTTAATTATCTCTCTTTATTATTAATGTTTTTATTGTTATTATTTATCTACATTCTCGTGCTTCTTTGTTTAATATGTTTATGAAATTATACATGGCTTTCATTTTTCATTTACGTTTATTGGGTGTGCAAACTTGTGTGTTATTTGGTTAAATTATTGCATAAATCTGTTCATTACAATTGGTATAAGTAATGGACCATTCTGAACCCAACGGTTTGAGGTATTCCCTTGCGAGGGGTGAGTGCGGCCTTAAATCATTTCCCAATTCACACTGGGTGGCGACTCCATTTATTCTTCAATTTAGTCCCCCGCGGGCTACTCCGTACTCCCCAATGGGCCGCGAGCCCGGACAGCGTCGCCCACCTCCGTACCATGTTCCTACAGTCTGGCGACTCCACTGGGGATAGAGAATCAGCCCCGAAATAATGTCTTGTACTGTTTATGATTTTTTACTTTAGTTAACATTGTCTAATATATTTTGCATACCCTTTTTTTTGTTTACCTTGATGGCATCATGTTTCGTGAAGTCATTTTCGCTCGAAGCGGCGGATTGTTATATGGCATCATCACTCATTGGCACGCACCTTATGGTATAAAAAATGTGCGCTCACTTGGTCGCTCGAACCCTTGAGTGGGGAGACCTAGTTGTGGGCAATGACCGACGTAAACACACATGTATAACGCAAGCGCACGTATCGTTCAAGTAGTATAAAAATATCGATCCCACGAGGACTTAATTCCTACTATTGTTATTAATTATTGATACTATTTATTACAGTTATCTAATTATAGGGAGAATGAAATTGATTGCTTTTGGTTGGTTGAATGTGGATTTTACTAAATCAAATAAAAACATACTCAAAAGAAAATACTAAGGAAAATAAAAGAAAAGACTCAAGGATCTAGGGTCGTAACTCCACACAATATTAATATAAAGATGAATTGATTCTCTTATCTATGTGTAATAAATCAGATTGCTAACCTGGAACACGAAATATGCAAAAGCCTCTGTCGATGGTCAGACGCAAATACCTAGTATAACCCAATTGAACCATATGTCTATGTCAACCAAATTACTTGGATTCCTTAAGATCAAGTTCCAATTATGGCTACCCCCGCCCGATATGTATGTGTCTATGCTGTAAGGAAATCTATTAAAGGTTATTTATCCTCAAGGAAGATCGTGGGCTATTGAATCTAAGGCTGAAACCTATCTAGTTCATTTTAAGTTTACCACATCAATCTTATTGGTGATCAGACAACAAGAAGCATTAAGCTTAAGACTCAATAAACAAACTAAAGAATTACCCAATAAATAATTAAATCAATTATTAAGCCTAGTAATATTGTATTTCATCACTTCCCTAGAATAAATAAAATGATGGGGTTAGAGGATTCACATTTAATATTTCTTATCTAGGAATCTCACTTATTATAATATATAAATTATTTTCTGTTCTGCTTTCTCAGGAATTAATAATATTAAACATTTAAAACCAGCCATATAGGCGGCAATCCATTTAGTCCAATTACACCAGCCATATAGGCGGTAATTATCTGTCCCATAAAGACCAGCCATATAGGCAGTAAGGTAATTTATATTTAGACTGACCATATAGGCGGTAATAAAGTCTGCCATTAATTAATCCGGTTAAATTATAATTTATAAATTATAATTAAGTGAGATTTACCTAGATAATTATATTAAATGTTTCACCTTTTACCCCAGCGGTAAATTAACTACAAAATATAAAGTAAATAAAAGTAAATAAAATTTTACTACAAAAAGTAAAAGTGCATAATTAAAAATACTAAAAGTAAAAATGCTAAATTAAAATTACAAAAACTAAAACACACAAGATGCAATCCTTAGAGTCCTTACAAAACTCAAGGAAGGCATGTTTTGAATTCTGAAATCGAGCTGAATTTATAGAAGTCAGTAAGGGGTCGGCGTCGCGACACCAAGTTGGCGTCGCGACGCTGGTGATTGTCGATGTGGCAGCTTCTGGTTCGTCGGCTTCAGATTCTGGATAAGGTGATAAGGTGACACGTGGAAAAGTGGTTGGGAACTCAATTATTGTGACACGTGGCAGTTTCTGATTGGCTGATGAAACTACCAACATATCCGGGGATCTCATGGGTCGCTTCCCGAAGATTCACCGATGACGTATGACTCGCACTTTATTAATCTGGGATTAATTAATAGAGAGAAAATTAATCTGGGATTAATTCCGGAGATATTTTATCTGGGATAAAATATCATTAAAGAGAGAGAACGATTAATTTGGAATTAATCGAATAAAATAATATATTCGATATATTATACGAAATTGGATTTCGACGCGGAATTGAAAATAGATTTTAATTCTGGCGAACGAGTTAATTTAGAATTAATTCGTTAGCGACGTGAATAATGATTTTGCTAGGCATAATTATTTAATTACATTGCAACGGAAAATTCGTTAATTTGAAATAACGAACCCAAGCCCGGGAGTGTTTGCGAGTCACATCAAACGTCAAATCACTTGTCACTTTGAGTGATGTGATGTGACAAATAGTCACTTGATTGAGTGATGTGAATAGTTGATGTAGTGGTTGTAGCCTTTAATGCTTTGACTTTTGTTAGCAAAATTTGTGTATTTGATTTTTAGAATTTCATTTACCAATTTTTGGTAACAACCAAAACACACATCTTTCTCTCTTCTTTTCCCTCTCTCTCATGCCCATAGTGGGCTGTTTTCCTCTTCTGGTTTTGGCTCACTGCCGAGGGCAAGGAGAAGGAAAATGTGATGATTTTGTTGCAAAATCAAGAGTGCTAGCACACAATGGAGACATACAAAGGTGATAGGGAAACCCAACCGTGGGCTTGGAATACAATTTGAGAAGCTTGGAGCTTCAAGGATCATCCATGGCCAAATTTGGAGGACACCAAGAACTGCCACTGCCGCGAGCCTTGGAGGATGTTCAAAGGGCATAAAAAGTTTTGTTCTTCACCGCATCGCCTCAACCGATCGATGTAAGTATTCCGCAACTTCCTCGTTGTATTCACATGTTGTTTCTTGCTTGATAATCAATCCTTGGGACCGTAGATTTTCCCAACAATGGTATCAGAGCGAGTAAAAGCATGAAACTTGAATTTAGGGTTAAAATTGGGTAAATTGATTTTGAGCATGATTTAATGAAATTGTTTGATTAAGTATGCTTAAATGATGTTTAATTGAAGTTTGATTGGATCAATTTCATGAAAATTTGATTGGATCATTTTTCCCCAAAAATCTTGGCTTGGCCGAATGGTTGATGAACCCTAATGTCTTGGAATTTTTGTTTTTTGATTCATTGGATGACTTGAAATCAATTGGGAATGTTGATTTAAGATTTAATTGGATTGAATTCGGAATTGATTTAAGAACCTCTAATTGCCGATACATGAAGCATGGAAAATGGGTTTGATTTTTGATCAATTGTGTTGGACACTAATTGTTGTTGATAAGCATAATTAATTAGGCCAATTGATGTTTTGGAAATGTTACTTTGGGTGATTAATTATGGAATTACACTTTGATTAATTAAATATGAAATTTGGAATTTTTGTAGTTTAATTAATTGGGCTTAAATTGGATTTGGGCTTGTAATGTTGTAATTGGGCTTATTGGGCTTGGTTGTACCAAGATGGGTTTAGGCAAATTGGTTGGATCCTATTAGGCCCAAAACCACATCCATAAAGTCCAATTATGACTAATGGATCTTTAATATTTAATTGGGCCTAATGGGGCTAAATTGGTTTCTAGGCATATAAGGGTGATTCCTTTAAATGGGCTTTAATCTTTGGGTTTAACCCAAGTTGACCAAAAGTCCATGCCTTAAGAAATTAATTAAAAGCCCATTGGACTTTAATTAAATTAACATTGGATGTTAATCGGGCTTTGAGACCCGTAACGATTAAATTTGGAATTTAAGTTGTAAAGGTTCGTTAATAAAGTGTAAATATTTAATTTGGAATTAAATCTTGAATTAGTATTAAATGCAAATTGAATTGGATTTAATTTTGTAGTTTAATATAATTCGAGAATTCGTACTTTGAGTACTTATTCGAAAAACGAGTTTGACTCGCGCAAAATCAAATCGTTGTTTGAACATTGGATGGTCATTAATTATCAGATTAATTAATTGGATTAGATTGATTGATAACATGCTTGTGTTAATACATGGTTGCGATGCATGAATAATGTATATCATATGGATATTAGATGGGTGGGGCAATTTTGGAAATTGTTGTAATAAATTTAGAATTTATTAATTGGACCTGCGTGTCCAGCCTATTACCTCCTTACTCTATATATTTCTCTTCTCACCTATTCCCTTCAATGTAAATGAGGTTTCTTTAGAAGTGTCATGTAACGGGTAGAAGTAATACTTGTGCTAGCGGGAGAGAGGAAAGTGAGAGATTTGATCTAGGATCAATGTGTAAAGTATCCATCCGCATATCATTATTATTTATTTATATGCGCCTTATTATGTGTTTAGAATGCATGTTTAAGGGTGTATGATGATGAGACCTTAACAAAGATAATAAATTGGTTGCCAATTTGCACGCGAAAAACCCTCACAAAATATTAAGTGTTTTTCCTTCCATTGAGTGATTCTTACTCAAGATCCGAGACTGGCATTGGTTTGTTGGCCAATGTCAAGGCCTTTGTCCGTCGAGGATGTGTTTGAATCACGAGAGCTTTGTTCCATATCGGTTTCTTGTCCAAGTTGTGGTTTGTTGGCCAAAGTCAAGACCACTTCTTGTCCATCGACATTGATTACGAAGCTTTCTATGGTCAATGGGTTCCGCTTAACTGGGATCACTAAGTTTGTTGTGCCAAAGCCAAGGCTTAGTTTATTCAGAGGAAAAAGGTTAGGCAATATATTGGATATATTGGCATATATAAGATATATGTTTCGGACTTGGATGTCCACCTACTGGATCTATGAATTGGATGGGATCCAATTGATCTTAGAGATCTACCTAGTTAATTATCATACAATTTGTTGGCCAAAGTCAAGATTGTGTGACATTTAACGGGATCCTAGCCCACTTGGAAACATGGTTTCCCGAGTACTCGACAGAGGGTTAGAGGCTCACCGAAAAATAGTGGGAGGCAAGTATTAAATTTGCAATATTCGTTTAATAACTTGCCATACGCGCTCAAATCAAATATCATTCGTCAAATAAATTATTTATTAGTTGGACTAATATTTAATTGTTGTTTTAATTAAACAGTTGGACTGTATTCAAACTATTTCATTTATAGTTGATTATATAATTGGATTATAGTAATCAATATATTTGAATTAATAAATCGAATTATAGTTGATTTTATAATTGGATTATAGTAATCAATATAATTGAGTTTAACAAATTAAATTATAGTTAATTATATAGTTAGACTACAATAATCATTATAATAAATAGTACCTAAATCGTTGATTAAATATTTGGACTATTAGAATCAAGATAATTGAAAGATTAGTGTTTAAAACATAATCCTGGGGAAAATGTATTTAAACGACTTTATTTTTCAAACTGGGAATAATAAATTTCAGGATAGTCCTGGAAACTAATAAGTTACTTTATTTGATAAAATAACATATTAGGCCTAAGCCCGGAGTTAAGCGAATAGTGGAGCATGATCTTTGGAAGATTCATGTGATGATAACTTTAGTGCTTAATCCATTAAGCTTGCCGAATAGACTCATTAATTTCTTAATCAGAACTAAGGATTATATCCTTAAAGTATGATAATGAAATTGAAGTATCTTCATAGATCTAGTTTTAGATCTTTGAAGTACTAAATTGCAATAGTGAACTCTTGGAGAGTTAATGGCTATACTCAAGGAGTCAAAGCTAAAGTTTGCAATAAGGCGAGAAGCGCAAGGCGCACCTTATTTCGACATTCCGGAAGGCCAAGGCTTGGCCAAAGGCTTCTAGGGTACTGAAAAGGGCAAAGGCAAAATCATTATAATCTTCTGGGAAGATAAAGGACATATCCCAAAATGTCTCCCTAAATTGTGGCAAACAGGATCGCGGAAGCGTGACTGCCGTTTGGACAAAGCAGACATGAAGGAATTGAAGACGGTGCAGGGCTCTGACTTCAAATATGTTTTTCATAAACATGTTCACTACTAGTATTAAAATTGGATTTTAAATACTGGATGTGGTACATAAATATATACTGGTGTGCAGAATCTGCTATGAGCAGGATACTGACTACAGATGAGATACGGGACGAAAGTCGCTGTTTTGACCGTAGATACCTAAGTTTAGGAACTACCCTTCAGGTGTGTACTTAAATTAGGAAACTGTTATAATGTAACTAGTTTGACTAGAAATATTATCTTTATATCAGTGTTTAATCCGTTGCGAATTTACCTTTATATTCTAGAACACTAAAGTGTTTTATTTTATAAAGATGATATTGAGATAAACACATTAGATGTAAATAACAGTATTTATATTTTGAATATAAATAAATCTCAAACATAAAACATGACAAACAAATAGCTCAAACTGAATTAATCAGTTGAAACATATTGTGGCATTGTTGTCTGAGACACAATTAAACAAGACTCATATATACACACTTTTGAAGAGTGGATACTAGGAAAAATTTGATTTCAATCAAATAAAGTTTACGAATCTAGTTTAATGGGCAAAGTGCCTAAAACACTATTTACTTGGTAAAAGTGTAAGTGCCACCGATCTGTTAGCCCTTATTCATAGTGAAGTAGGTGGGCCCATGTCTAGCTAGGCTAGATGTGGATATGAATATTTCGTGACCTTTACGGATGTGGCATCGCGTTATGGTTATGTGTTTCTTTTAGAACACAAATCAGAAACTTTTAGAGTTTCGACACGAAATAGACAAACAGATCGGCTAAAGTATAAAACCATCACGGTTAGATCATGATGAAAATACTTAAGCGATAAGTTTCTCATATACATGAAAGAGTACAGTATTCCTTCAATGAGGACTCCTCCCGGAACACGTCAATTTGACGGTGTGTCCGAACGGAGAAACTGAATTTTGTTGGACATGATAAGGTTCATCATGAGTCGCTCTAAGCTACCATTTCCTTCAACGGATACACATAAACAGTGCAGAACTTATTTAGAATAAGGTTCCATAAAAATATGTTTGACAGAATTCATATTAGATATGAACATGAAAGAAACTGGGTTTTCTCATTCCTGAAAATTTGGGAATGCTAGGCATATGTTTGGATGATACCAAACTAAAACCCAAATCATGATAAATGCCTAATTGTGTGTTATCCTAGGGAAACCAAAGTACTTATACAACTCACATGAGAACAATTTAATTGTTGCTCACCATGCGGTTTTCCTAAGAGGAATATCGATATGCAGTGGTAAGTGGGAGGATAGTAAAACTCGATGAAAATCAGAGTAATACTATTCAAGGCACCGATTCCTTAATGGAACACAAATAGTTCATCAAAGATGTAACTATACCAATATTCTTCGAATACACAAGAACCGCGTAAGTCGGAGAGAGTCAGAAAACAACCTGGAGTATGGGTTTCTGATCTCCCCTCATAAAGATGTCAGTCGTATTGAGGTATACGAACTGACTACGTATGAAGAAGTGATACAAGGTATGGACTCCCTATTATGGCAAAGTGCCATATAATCCGAAATGGATTCCATGTATACCAACCAAGTTTAGACAATAGTTGATGTACCGCAAGGCATTGTGCCTATTGGTACTATATAAATCTTCAAGGAAGACATACATGGAAGGCAACATACCAACATACTAAGCTAGGCTTGTAGCGAAAAGGTATCGTTATCAACAATGTGTCGATTACGACGAAACCTTTTACCGTTGCCATTGGTAAATCCATTTGGATAATTCTTGCTGGTGCTGCATGTTTCATTCATGAAATATGTCAGCTGAACGGAAAATCGCTTTCCTTAAAAGGAAACCTTTTGGAGGATGTTTACAACATCCTGACGGTTTTGTCGTACAATAACTCGCAAACAAGGTTTGCAGGTTATTCGATCCTTTTATTGATTGAAGCAAGCATTGCGTTCTTGGAATTACCGTTTTGATGTAATCATAATAGTATATGATTTAATTCAAAATGGAAATGATTCTTGTGTATATAAGGAGGTTAGTGGGAGCACACTGACAGTGAAAGTCCTAAGTGATAATGACATGTCATTTCTTGGAAATGATATTCCCATAATACAATCGGTGAAAGCTTGGCTTTCGAGAAAATTCTCCTTAGAATTCTTGGGAGAAACAACCTTTATTTTAGGAATAAAGATCTAATGGGATAGATCCAAAAGTTGTTGACACTCTCCGAAAACTCGTACATTGAAATAAATGTACGCGACCTCGTGTCTCATACGCTTTGAGCATATGGAGTCACAATCAGGCCAATCCAAGTGATAGTCATTGGATTGATATTAAAAACATCCTTTAGCATCTTAGAGATCTAAGGATGTTGTCTTATACTATAGAGAAGGAGAACTTGAAGTGACTGGGATCACTGCTACAAGTTTCCAAACCGATAAAAACGACTTTAAGTCGTAACAACGGTCATATACAGTTTGAATAACGGAACAGTGAGCTGGAAATCTTCCAAGCAAGATACTGTTACCGAATAAACAACAAAAGTGGATTATTGCTGCAGCTGAGGCAGCAATAGAAGCCATTTGGGTCGATAATAAATCTAATAAGATTAGATATAGTTCTGTTAGCAGCTGAGCTAGGCTACAGCGCAGGCTAAAGAATTAATGGTCTCATCAACGATCCAGATATATACTTTGATATTCATCTGATTCGTTCGGATGATACATCGTGGCGATGTGATGATCGAATAAATCGCATCAGATGATAATCATGCAAATCCGCTGACGAAAGTCTTTTCCCAGTAATTTGAGCGAACCGTACATAGTTCAGGTGTAGGACACTCGAGTGACTGGCTATAGGCCAAGTGGGAGATTGTTGGACAGTTATGACCCATAGCGTCACTATTTGTACAGATCATTGTGTTGTTGTACAAATTAACTATATGACAAAGGAAATTGCTCTTTTATCATTTGTGATTAGATCACCAAGATGTATAAATGATGAAAGGTCCATATGATTAGTTCCTGGATTGAGATGATATGAGACAGTGTCAATCCACGAAGGTTTAATCATTAAATATCCCTAGTCAGAGTATTATCGAGATTGAACATCGATAATGCGGAAAAGACTAGTATTACACTTGTGCGCGTTGTGAGGGCATAACAACATAGTTCTCATATATTTGGGTATATGATACTCATGCAAGTGTAGTAGGAGGTTGTGTTTTACCGATGGTATGGAAAACAGCTTCGATCTGGATAGACCCCTCGAAATTCCATTGGTATTATGACTACGTGTCTATGGAAGTCCGAAATCAGGGTAGGTGTATTTGGTCTTAACCTGAGACTTGCACCGCTAATGATTGCGACAATCAATATACTTTGGTTTTGGTCGTCCAGGGCTTTAACAGGTTCTGTGTACGCCTCTGCTGGGTATATTGACAATCGTAGTGTGTTGGGTGTGATGTCAAGACAGAAGTATCCCTCCAGTCATAGTGGAGATGATGGTAACGTAGGATACGGAACTGGTTCTCTTATGTACTGCAGTCATCGGGATAAAATGACTAGGTCATGTTTATCCGATTATAGAGACTAGTTACCAGAGATCTGATATGTGCTTCGTACGGGGCAGACACAATTCAAGCCCCAGGCTTAGCACGTGACATCCGATTCTGGATCGAAATACGCAATACTACATATACTATGCCTGATATAGATCACATATTCCTGTAAGGATATTTCTGGAGAATTGGGTAGGCATGGCGCTTTGCTAGAAGCCAACCTTGTCTTGTAAATCGGTACAAAAGTAGTACTAGGTACTTACGTGTTTGGATAGTCCGACGACCGGATTTACTGCCAAAATATCCGGGGATCTCATGGGTCACTTCCCGAAGATTCACCGATGACGTATGACTCGCACTTTATTAATTTGGGATGAATTAGATGAGAGAGAAAATTAATATGGGATTAATTACGGAGATACTTTATCTGGGATAAAATATCATTAAAGAGATAGAACGATTAATTTGGAATTAATCGATTAAAATAATATATTCGATATATTATACGAAATTGGATTTCGACGCAGAATTGAAATTAGATTTTAATTCGGGCGAACGAGTTAATTTAGAATTAATTCGTTAGCGATGTGAATAGTGATTTTGCTAGGCATAATTATTTAATTACGTCGCAATGGAAAATTCATTAATTTGGAATTAACGAACCCGAGCCCGGGAGTGTTTTCGAGCGCATTCGAATTTCGAATTCGAGTGCGGCACGCAAGTCACATCAAGCGTCAAATCACTAGTCGCATCAAGCCTCAAATCACTTGTCACTTTGAGTGATGTGATGTGACAACTAGTCACTTGATTGAGTGATGTGAATAGTTCATGTAGTGGTTGTAGCCTTTAATGCTTTGACTTTTGTTAGCAAAATTTGTGTATTTGATTTTTAGAATTTCATTTACCAATTTTTGGTAACGACCAAAACACACATCTTTCTCTCTTCTTTTCCCTCTCTCTCACGCCCATAGTGGGCTGTTTTCCTCTTTTGGTTTTGGCTCACTGCCGAGAGCAAGGAGAAGGAAAATGTGATGATTTTGTTGCAAAATCAATAGTGCTAGCACACAATGGAGACATATAAAGGTGATAGGGAAACCCACCCGTGGGCTTGGAATACAATTTGAGAAGCTTGGAGCATCAAGGATCATCCATTGCCGAATTTGGAGGACACCAAAAACTGCCACTGCCGTGAGCCTTGGAGGATGTTCAAAGGGAATAAAATTTTTTGTTCTTCACGGCATCGCCTCAACCGATCGATGTAAGTATTCTGCAACTTCCTCGATGTATTTACATGTTGTTTCTTGCTTGATAATTGATCCTCGGGACCGTAGATTTTCCCAACATGACGTGGCTGACAGGTGGAGTGACACGTGGCGATGGCGACTGTCGGCACCGTAGAATTACGACACGTGGCACGACGCACGTTAGCAGATCGGCTGTGATGATGACACGTGGCACGGCGTACGTTAGCAAAGTCAAATTTCCTTAGATTATAACTTGTGTGCCCGGCGCATGTTAGCATGTCTTGGTGCATGTTAGGCGTTGCGATGCGAACAAATTACAAAAATGCCCTTTTCCTCCTTTTTCACTATTTTGGTTCCAAATTGCTTCCAATGCTTTCCAAACTTTATTTATCTGCAAAATAACAATAAAACACATCAAAACGTTCACAAAACTCAAGAAACTATACAAAATATTAGGTTAAATGAGTGGAAATAGTGATATAAATACCACACATCACACCACCAAACCTAACATTTTGCTAGTCCTCGAGCAAAACATAGAATAAAATAACATAAACATCTGTAAAATAAAATTTAACTAAGCCACTTTCGTAGGGATCACAGTTGCATTCAGCGTATGCAACAAGCCTTTAAACCCATAGGTGTCCATAGTGGATGAGTTGTAGTCTCGTGAGGGTTTACAGCAATGATACCCAGAAAATTTTTTACAAAGGTAAAACTAATGCACGCAAAAGCAAAAAGACAAAATAATAGATATATAAACAACGTCCTCAGAGAATGTCTAGCATCAAAGTTATAGGAACTTTCAAAACGCATATACCAACTAAAATCATTTCTTTTGAACAACATATCTAAATCAGACTCAAAGTGTGTGTGTGAATAATTCTGCAAACAGCTTCGATTCTAAGTTGTCAACTTGGTGATTTCGTCTCAACTCTCAGTAGTTAATGGGGTCTAACCAATCTGAGTATCTAAAATTTTTCTGTCTACTACAATCAGCACAGGTGAGGTATGTGATTTTTCTGATTTTCATTTTTTTTTATACAACATCTTTGATCCATGTAGCGAGCTTTAAGCCAGTGACTCCCAAACCAGATGGTTTTAGGGAACTAGGTGTTAAAACACCCCTACAGACATAATCACTCGGATCTTGGATGTTTAATAAACTAACACAAGCTTTCCCGTTTAACGCGAACTATCACTGCTTACTGAGGCAAGATGCCCGGTTACTAAGTACTTGCTTGGTTTAGTTTATTTTTTCTTTTTCTCTTTTTTTTTTTACATACCTCAAATAATAATTGCAGACAGAAACCGAATCTCAGGCAAACGGTCATTCATTAACCACCGATTATTTTAATTAGTCATCTTGTTAATTCCTTTTTATCTAACTGCTTACAAGACTATTTTCTTAAGTGCTCACGAGTCTAACCTAGATATGAAATTCAAATTAGGGATAAAAGTGAAATTATCATTTATCTTTTCCTAAAAATTTTTAACTAAACAAACAATCAAATCATCAGACCCTTTTTTTTTTTTTGCGATTTTAAAGCACACACAATCACAAAATGCGGAAGATAAAAATGCTGAAATAAAACACAAGACATGCAAAAAAGAAAAATTTTAACGGAATTTTGAAAAAAAAAAAAAAAAAAACAACCCATACCCCCAAACCTAAATCTAGCATTATCCCCAATGTGTTACAAAACAAAAATAAAAAGAAGGGAACAATAGTAATTGAGTTTTTAACCATCAGTCTCATCCCCGTCACTGTCGATATTTGGATGTGGTGGAAACTGGTCATCTTGTATCCCCACTTGTCGTGCTATTTGTTGGAGCAGCTGAACCATGTATCCCTGCTGAGATTCCAATATAGTGACCCTTTGAGTTAAGGAGCGAGGTTGAGATGATCTGTGGGGTTGTTGAGGTGGTTGTTGTGGTGCTGGTCCAGAAGCTGGTATGGAAGCTGATGGTCCTGTAGGAGCCTGTCTCTCTATATGGAATTGTTGGATAATTCTGCCAGTTATTGATGTCATGGGTTGCGTCAATTCCTCTCTTGGTTCTACAGGAACCCTGGCCTGTGTGCAGAGTGATGAAATCAAATAACAATAAAATAGGCCAGCCTATGTCGATCTTGCAGCCCAAGCGATGTTGGTCGAAATCAGCTGACCAACATCAATTGTATAACCTTCCAGAATGCAGTAAAAAATATCATTTGTTCTTTCATGACATATGTGATGTGAGATTCTGGTAGCAAAGTTATAGTCAAGAAGTGGAGCCACACCTTTGTTTCAGGCTTCAGCAATTTAGAACTCATTTTCATATATTCTCCACTACTACTCATGACCCAAGCAGCATTTGGAATGCACAAAGTCTCCGTGAGATGAGTGATATCAATATTTCCCAACACCGCAGAATATTCATCTTCCTCCAAGTCAGGTATTTCATAAAATCTATTAATAGTTAAGGAATCAAATGATACCTGCTGACCTTTCACCATTGCCACATACGCACGATGCTCATAAACATTAGCGTAAAACTCCCGTACAATAACTGTATAGGCTGGGTGAGGCTGCTGACAAAGATTTCGCCAATGCCGATCTGCGATAATTCTGTCAATATCAGGAAATAACCCGGGGTCTATGTCAAATCCCATCTCCATAATATGGTGTTTCTGGTTTATTCCCTCTTCGTATCTCTTCTCCGCAGTAGCAGATACGAATTTAAAATCATCAAAAGCGGGTGCGGCAGAAGTCGATGCCCTGGATCTTTTCAGCGGCATTTTTACCGAAATTTTGACAGAGTCTCCCCTAAAATATCAAGTTTTTCCAAAATACACCCTAAAACTATCGTCCAACTTCGCCCCCAAATCTACAAAATTCACAACCACACTTCCAAAATTCCACAAATTCAACAATATTCACCACATAAATTTCAAAGTTTTTCTATTAATTTCCTCAGATTTTATCGTTTATTATCTGTGGATCTCGGCTATTGCTGATTCGGTGAAGATTCATATTTGGTGGCTCAGCGATGGTAGTGGGGTGGCTCGGTCACGGTAAGTACTCGGTTTCAGTTGGGTCTCGGCGATGGTCTGGTCACGGTTATTGCTCGGTGAGTGCTGATTCGGTGAAGGCTCGTCGGTTACTGGACTGGTAACGGTGGTTCGATGAGTGGTTGGTGATGGCTCGGTCGTGATGGAGATGGGTGTGTTTGACTGGAGAAGGCTCGGTAAAGGTCTTGGCCGTCGGTGGGAGAAATCAGTGGGTCTGGGCCGTGGGTTATATGGTTCGACAGTGGGTGAAATCGAGGGAGACGATGGGAGTTTGTATCTTGTTTGTGTGTTTTGATGATTTCGGATGAAGATTCAGTGTTTAGTTGGCTGGATTTGGTGACTTTTGAGAAGAAATGCCGAGAAGATGGAGGTAAGAAGTGCAGAAACTGACTGGCGGCTGCTGGTTTAAGTCTGGATATCAAACTCGCGTCCCGACGCCAAATTGCTTCTTGCGTCGCGACACTCTAATTTTTAGGGTTAGGGTTTGTGTTTTAAGGCTTCGGTGTCGCGACACACAGGGTTTTCGTGTCGCGACGTGGGATTTTTTTTTTTATTTTTTTTTGCAAAAGCAAGTCTTTCGATGGATAGATCCACTGGGACGCGTCTCAAGAGCTGACTCCTTACTCGGCCGTCTCTACTGGATTGACTTTATAACCTCGCAATTTTTTCAATTTTATTTTGTGAAAATCCCGCTTGCACTGGCTTGTTTTGTCCTAAAAACTTTCGTTTTTAATTTTTCCTGCAAAAATAACACAACATTAAAAATAATTTTACAACATGTATACACAAAATAAAATAAATAATTAAAATTATTGCATGGGTTGCCTCCCTGCTAGCGCTAAATTTTTCGTCTTCAGCCAGAAGTGACTGAAATCTATCTGTCAATGAGGTTTCAGCGTCATTTTGGATGTCCGATTAAAGACAATTCCATGTGCGTTGCTTTTGAAGGGTCTCTTCTAACGGTAAGGTAGCAAAAAGAATTTTGTCCCATTCAGTGCTTGTGCCACCTTTTTAATCTTTGTTGCTTCAGTGGTTCCTGAAAAGAAAGAAATAAAATCAGGAGGTCTCATATGGTTCTTGACCTTGAATGGATGTTCCATTCTATCAAGCTTTTGGGTGATGTTTTTGATCTGTACTCCCAAAAACAGTGATGTTTCTCCTGAATGCCTGATATCTTCAATTTGGTCAAACTGTTGCTCCTCCATTTGCTCTGCTTCTTGCTCCACCTTTTCTTCACATATGTATTTTAAAATTTCCGTATTCAACTCTTCATCCGTCATCGGTGAAATTCATGCTCCATAAGTATCTGCCTGAGGTTGTAAAGATGTTTCTGACATTAGGTCTTTATCCTCTGATACGACTGGAATGGATGGTTCAAGTAGATCTTCATCAAACATCATGGTAAAACATGCTCCAAGATCTTCATTTTGATGATTGAAAGTTTGATCCTCCATTGTTGGCGCAGTTGCCACAAATAGATCAGCTTCATCATTGTCAGAATCTGAATAATAAAAGTCAAATAGAGACTTCGCTGGTTTGGGCTCCTGAACTGATACCTCTGGTTGTTGATATTGCTCAGCCTCCTCCTTTGTTAAGGCTTCATCAATGTCATCTGAAACTGGTTCTTGAGGTATGTAGTTCTGGTTTTCTGTTAATTGTCTCATTTGTTCTGTCAGTCTCTGAATGGATGTTGATTGTCTTTGAATACTTTCGAGTTGGTTCAGATATGTTTCAATCATTGTATCCAACTTTTCATCTTGTTTCATGAATAAATCTTTGAGCATGTCAACCAATTGTTCTTCATTTGATGGTTCTGGTTCTTGATGAAGATCATTGTAGGTGGGTGGTGGATAAGATGGAAAATGTGGTTCTGTGAAATGTGATGGCTCTTCATACCATGAAGGATCTTGATAGCTCTGCCACCCTTGATGGTAGTTGTACTCGCAATAATCTATAGGGTGGTTACCATTACATATGTCACATCTCCCCATTGCGTTCTGTTGAGCAAATGTAGTGTCGCTTGGTTCTGGCATCCAGTGATAATCGTTGGACTGGACAACAGGCCTCAGAAAACCGGACTGTTCCTCCCAGATTTGGGGTGTATCTTCTTCTAGTAAAGCTCGTAATCTTTCAATCTCCCAATAATGTTCCATTTTTCAATCACCTGAAAACAAAAGAAAGAAATAAAAATTGCATATAAAAATAAAGAAAATTTGATACAAGTAAATTAGATAACTTCAAAATTAATAACTCAAAAAAATAAGTCTCCGGCAACGACGCCAAAAACTTGACCGGCGTAAACACACACGTATAACGCAAGCGCATGTATCGTTCAAGTAGTATAAAAATATCGATCCCACGAGGACTTAATTCCTACTGTTGTTATTAATTATTGATACTATTTATTTACAGGTATCTAATTATAGGGAGAATGGAATTGATTGCTTTTGGTTGGTTGAATGTGGATTTTACTAAATAAAATAAAAACAGACTCAAAAGAAAATACTAAGGAAAATAAAAGAAAAGACTCAAGGATTTAGGGTCGTGACTCCAAACAATATTAATATAAAGATTAATTGATTCTCTTATCTATGTGTAATAAATCAGATTGCTAACCTGAAACAGGAAAATATGCAAAAGCCTCTGTCGATGGTCAAACGCAAATACCCAGTATAACCCAATTGAACCATATGTCTATGTCAACCAAATTACCTGGATTCAATAAGATCAAGTTCCAATTATGGCTACCCCCGCCCGACAGGTATATGTCTATCCTGTAAGGAAATCTATTAAAGGGTTATCTATCATCAATGAAGATCGTGGGTTATTGAATCTAAGGCTGAAACCTAAAATCCATATGTCTAGTTCATATTAAGTTTACCACATCAATCTTATTGGTGATCAGACAACAAGAGGCATTAAGCTTAAGACTCAATAAACAAACTAAAGAATTACCCAATAAATAATTAAATCAATTATTAAGCCTAGTAATATTGTATTTCACCACTTCCCTAGAATAAAATAAAATGTTGGGGTTAGAGGATTCACATTTAATATTTCTTATATAGGAATCTCACTTATTATAAAATATAAATTATTTTCTGTTCTACTTTCTCAGGAATTAATAATATTAAACATTTAAAACCAGCCATTTAGGCGGTAATCCATTTAGTCCAATTACACCTGCCATATAGGCGGTAATTATCTGTAACATAAAGACCAGCCATATAGGCGGTAAAGTAATTTATATTTAGACCGACCATATAGGCGGTAATAAAGTCTGTCATTAATTAATCCGGTTAAATTATAATTTATAAATTATAATTAAGTGAGATTTACCTAGATAATTATATTAAATGTTTCACCTTTTACCCCATCGGTAAATTAACTACAAAACAAAAAGTAAAAAAAGTAAATAAAATTTTATTACAAAAAGTAAAAGTTCATAATTAAAAATACTAAAAGTAAAAATGCTAAATTAAAATTACAAAAACTAAAACACACAAGATGCAATCCTTAGAGTCCTTACAAAACTCAAGGAAGGCATGCTTTGAATTCTGAAATCGAGCTGAATTTATAGGCGTCAATAAGGGGTCGGCGTCGCGACCCCAAGATGGCGTCGCGACGCTGGTGATTGTCGACGTGGCAGCTTCTGGTTTGTCGGCTTTAGATTCTGGATAAGGTGATAAGGTGACAGGTGGCAAGATGGTTGGGAACTCAATTATTACGACACGTGGCGGCTTCTGATTGGCTGATTAAGATTCTTATCAGCGACGTGTCAATTTCGGATAAGTGAATCAATAATTGATGCTGACGTGGTCCTAACGTGGCACACGTGGCGAAAGGGACTGAAGGCACCATTGAATTACGACACGTGGCACGCTGTGATTGGCTGATGATGACGTGGCGATGATGTTGCACGTTGACTCGGTCAACCGGTGATGTGGACGATGATGTGGCTGACAGGTGGAGTGACACGCGACGACACGTGGCAATGGCGATTGTCGGTACCGTAGAATTGCGACACGTGGCACGGCGCACGTTAGCAAAGTCAAATTTCCTCAATTCTGACTTGTGGACCCGGCGCATGTTAGCATGTCTTGGTGCATGTTAGGCGTCACGACGCCAAAGGCTGGCGCGTCGCGATGCGGACAAATTACAAAAATGCCATTTTCGCCCTTTCTCACTGTTTTGGCTCCAAATTGCTTCCAATGCTTTCCAAACTTTATTTATCTACAAAATAACAGTAAAACACATCAAAACGTTCACAAAACTCAAGAAACTATACAAAATATTAGGTTAAATGAGTGGGAAATAGTGATATAAATACCACTCATCAGGCAACCCTTCGCCGGCGGGAGCCTTTATCTATACCACTATAAACCCACATATGAACCATATTTGTATGTCATATAATGGCCACCCTTTATGCTTGTGTTTGGGACCATCATCATTCGGATCCAGTTGGACTTCTCGTCATAACATACGAACTTGTTGGGCCATTTAAATTTGGACAAGTTTATGTCTTATGACGATTGGGCCAAAAGCTTTCAAAATGACGATGGGCCACTTTGTGTTTGGGCCACCTATTATTTGAAGTTGTTTAGCCACCTTATCGTAAAAATGTAAACATGTTGGGCCTTTTTCAACTGGGACAAGTTTACACCTCGCGATAACATGATTGAATGCTTCGAAATGATAATAGGCCAACTTGTATGAAAACCTTGATGGGCTTAGAAAGTCCAAACATGATCCAAATATGCCAGAAGCATGAGTCTGATATGTTGGAAAATTATGACCAATAGCGTCACTATTTGTACAGATCATGGTGTTGTTGTACAAATTAACTATGTGACAAAGGAGATTGCACTCTTATCATTTGTGATTAGATCACCAAGATGTATAAATGATAGGAGGTCCCTGTGATTTGTTCCTGGATTGAGAATGATATGAGACAGTATCAGTCCACGAAGGATAAATCATTAAATATCCCTAGTCAGAGTATTATCGAGATTGGACATCGATAAATACGTAAAAGACTAGTATTACACTTGTGCGCATTGTGAGGGCACAACGACATAGTTCTCATATATTTCGGTATAGGATACTCATGCAAGTGTAATAGGAGGTTGTGTTTTACCGATGGTATGGGAAACATCTTCGCTCTGGATAGACCCCCTCGGAATTCCATTGGTAGTATGACTATGTGTATATGGAAGTCCGAAATCAGGGTAGGTGTATTTGGTCTTAACCTGAGACTTGCACCGCTAATACTTGCGACAATCAATATACTTTGGTTTTGGTCGTCTAGGGATTTAACCGGTTTCTGTGTACGCCTCTTCTGGGTATATCGAGAATCGTAGTGTGTTGGGTGTGATGTCAAGACGGAAGTGTCACTCCAGTCATATGAAGATGATGATCGCGTAGGGGTACAGAACTGGTTCTCTAAAAAGAGTTGCAACCATCGGGATAATATGACTTGGTCATGATTATCCGATAATAAATAGACTAGTTGCTCGTAATCCGATATATGCTTCGTACGGGGTAGACACTGTACCAGCCCCAGGCCTTGCATGTGATCATCCGATACTGGATCGAAATACGCAATACTATGTATACTACGTATACTATGCCTGATATTGATCCTTATTCCTGTAGGGATATTTCTGGAGAATTGGGTAGGCATGGCGCTTTGCTAGAAGCCAACCTTGTCTTGTAAATCGGTATAAACGTAGTACAAGGTACTTACGTGTTCGGATAGTTTGACGACCGAATTTACTACCAACATATCCGGGGATCTCATGGGTCGCTTCCCAAAGATCCATCGATGACGTATGACTCACACTTTTAATTAATCTGGGATTAATTAGATGAGAGAGAAAATTAATTTGGGATTAATTGCGGAGATATTTTATCTGGGATAAAATATCAATTAAAGAGAGAGAGCGATTAATTTGGAATTAATCGATTAATTAATATATTTGATATATTAAACGAAATTGGATTTCGATGCGGAATTAAAATTAGATTTTAATTCGGGCGAACGAGTTAATTTAGAATTAATTCGTTAGTGACGTGAATAGTGATTTCGCTAGGCGTAATCATTTAATTACGTCACAACGGAAAATTCGTTAATTTGGAATTAGCGAACCCGAGCCCGGGATTTTTTGCGAGCACATTCGCATTTTGAATTAGAGTGCGGCACGCAAGTCAAATCAAGCGTCAAATCATTAGTCGCATCAAGTGTCAAATCACTTGTCACTTTGAGTGATGTGACTTGACAACTTGATTGAAAGATGTGACTTGATGGGAGTTGTTGAAAAGCTTTTGAAAGCTTGATTGAAATTTAATATATTAAATGTTTTGGTATATGTTGAATTGATTTTAGAAATCAATTAACCTTTACACTTTTTCAACTCTCTCTTCTCTCTTCTCCACTTCTCTCTCACGCCCATGGAGGGCCATTTTCTTCTAGTTTTGCCGAGAGGATGGGAAACAAGTGTGGTGATTTTTGTGGCAAAAATTACAAGAGCTAGCACTCCGAGAGACATGCGAAGGTGATAGGGAAGTCCACCCATGAGCCGGGAATCATTTGACGAAGCTTGGAGCTTGGATTCTTGAGCAACAATGGTCGAAAATGCAGTGGGCTGTGACAGTGGACTGCCGAGCATGCAGTGAGCAGAAACTGAGTTTTTGTTCGTCAAAGCGTCGCTCAACCGATCGATGTGAGTATTCTACAACTACGTGATGTATTCACATGTTTATTTCTTGCTTTGTATTTGATCCTCGGGACGTAGAAACTCGAACAATGGTATCAGAGCGATTGAAAAGCATGAAATATGACTTAGGGTTAAAATTTGGGTAAAATGTGTTTGAGCATGAATTAATGAAATTGGATGATTTGGTATGCTTAAAGTATGTTTAATTGAAGATTGATTGGATCATTTTGTTGAAATTTTGTTTGGAACAAATTTGCCTAAAATTTTAGTGTTGGCCGAATCTTCACTAGCCCTAAATGTCTTGGATTTTTGATTTTTTGATCATTGGAGGTGTTGGAAATCAATTGGGGATGTTGATTTAATGTTGATTTGGATTTAATTGGATTGAATTTAAATTTCACATAAAAATCCCCTTAATGCCGAGACATGTAGCATGGTAAATGGGTTTGATTTTTTGATAAAATGTGTTGGACATGTTTTGATGTTAAAGAGCATGATTAATTAGGCTAATTGATGTTTTAGAAATTTTAATTGGGTAATTAATTGTGTAATACACTTTATGTAATTAAATTGGGAATTTGGAATTTTTGTAATTTAATTATGTTGGGCCTATTTTAGAAATTGGGTTTTTAATGTTGTTATTTGGCTTATTGGGCTTGGTTGTACTAAATTGGGTTTAGGCAAAATTGGTTGGATCCAATTGGGCCCAAAAACGCTTCCATAAAGCCCAAATGCGACCAATGGACATTTAAAGTTTAATTGGGCCTAATAGGCTTAAATTGATTTCTGGGCTTATGGGGTAACTCCCGGATTGGACTTTGGTTATTGGGTTCGACCCGAGTTGACCAAAAGTCCACGCCTTAAGAAATTAATTAAAAGCCCATTGGACTTTAATTAAATTGACGTTGGACGTTCATCGGGCTTTGAGACCCGTAACGATTAAATTTGGAATTTAAATCGTAAAAGTTCATTAATAAAGTGTAGTATTTAATTTGGAATTAAATAGTGAATTAGAATTAAATACAAATTGAATTGGATTTAATTGTGTAGTTTAATTTAACTCAAGAATTCGTACTTTGAGTACTTATTCGCAAAACGAGTTTGACTCGCGCAAAATCAAATCGTTGTTTGAACATTGGATGGTCACTAATTATCAGATTAATTAATTTGATTAGATTGATTGATAACATGCTTGTGTGAATACATGGTTGCGATGCATGAATAATGTATATCGGATGGATATTAGATGGGTGGGGCAATTTTAGAAATTGTTGTAATAAATTTGGAATTTATTAATTGGACCTGCGTGTCCAGCCTTATTACCTCATTTCTCTTTGTATTCTCTTCTCACCTATTCCCCTCAATGTAAATGAGGTTTCTTTATAAGTGTAGTGTAACAGGTAGAAGTTATCCATGTGCTAGCGGGAGAGAGAAAGTGAGAGATTTGATCTAGGATCAATGTGTAAAGTATCCATCCGTATATCATTATTATTTTATTATACGCGCTTTATTATGTATTTAGAATGCATGTTTAAGGGTGTATGATGATGATACCTTAACAAAGATAATAAATTGGTTGCCAATTTGCACGCGAAAAACCCTTGCAAAATATTGATTATGAAGCTTTCCATGGTCAATGGGTCGCGCTTAACTGGGATCACTAAGTTTGTTGTGCCAAAGCCAAGGCTTAGTTGATTCAGAGGAAAAAGGTTAGGCAATATATTGGATATATTGGCATATATAAGATATATGTTACGGACTTGGATGTCCCCCTACTGGATCTAGGAATTGGATTGGATCCAATTGATCTTAGAGATCTACCTAGTTAATTATCATACAATTTTTTGGCCAAAGTCAAGATTGTGTGATATTTAACGGGATCCTAGCCCACTAGGAAACACGGTTTCCCGAGTACTAGACAAAGGGTTAGAGGCTCGCCGAAAAATAGTGGGAGGCAAGAATTGAATTTGCAATATTCGTTTAATTACTTACCATACGCGCTAAAACAAACATCATTCGTCATCTAAATTAAATATTAGTTGGACTAATATTTAAATTGTTGTTTCAATAAATAGTTGGACTATATTCAAACAATTTAAGAGTATAGTTGATTAATATAGTTGGACTATAATAATCATTATATTTAAAAGTACCTGAAATCGTTGATTAAATAGTTGGACTATTAGAATCAAGATATAATTGAAAGATTGGCATTTAAAACATAATCCTAGGGAAACTGTATTTAAATGGTTTAATTTTCAAATTGGGAATAAGATTTCAGGATGGTCCTGGAAACTAATAAGTTACTTTATTTGATAAAATAACATATTATGCCTAAGCTCGGAGTTAAGCGAATAGTAGAGCATAATCTTTGGAAGATTTATGTGATGATAACTTAAGTGCTTAATCCATTAAGCTTGTTGCAGTAGACTCCTTAATTTCTGAATCAGAAGTAAGGATTAGATCCTTAAAGTATGAGGATGAAATTGAAGGATCTTCATAGATCTATCCTTAGATCTTAGAAGTACTAAAATTGCAATACATAACTCTTGGAGAGTTAATGGCTATTCTTAAGGAGATAAAGCCAAAGTTTGCAATAAGGCAAGTAGCGCAAGGCGCACCTTACTTCGATATTCTAGAAACCCGAGGCTTGGCCAAAGGCTTCTGGAGTGTTGAAACTGGCAAAGGCAAAATCATTATAATCTTCTGGGAAGATAAATGACATATCCCAAAATGTCTGCCTAAATTGTGGCAAACGAGATCGCGGAAGCGTGACAGCCGTTTGGACAAAGCAGACATGAGGGAATTGAAGACGAGCAAGGCTCTGACTTCAAATATGTTTGTCAACATCATGTTCACTACTAGTATTAAAATTGGATTTTAAATACTTAGTGTAATACATAAAATATATGTACTGATGTTCAGAATCTGCTATTAGCAGGATACTGACTTCAATTGAGATTAATCTGCGAATTAGAAACGGGACGAAAGTCACTGTTTTAACCATAAATACCTAAGTTTAGGAACTACCCTTCGGGTGTATACCTAAATTTGGAAACTTTTAGGATGTAACTAGTTTGACTAGATACATTATCTCTATACTAGTGTTTAACCCACTGCGGGTGAACCTTTATATTCTAGAACACTAAAGTGTTTTATTATATAAAGATGATATTGAGATAAACACATTAGATGTGAATAACAGAATTTATATTTTGAATATAAATAAATCTCAAACGTACAACATGACAAACAAATAGCTCAAACTGATTTGATCAGAAGAAAAATATTGTGGCATTGTTGTCTGGGACACAATTAAACAAGACTCGTATATCCATACTTTTGAAGAGTGGGTACTCGGAATGATTTGATTCTATTCAAATAAAGTCTACGAATCTAGTTTATTGGGCAAAGTGCCTAAAACACCTTTACTTGGTAAAAGTGTAAATGCCACCGATCTGTTAGCCCTAGTTCATAGTGAAGCAAGTGGGCCCATGTCTAGCTAGGCTAGATGTGGATATGAATATTTCGTGACCTTTACGGATGTGGCATCGCGTTATGGTTATGTGTCTCTATTGAAACACAAATCGGAAACTTTTATAGTTTCGACACGAAATAGACAAACAGATCGGCTAAAGTATTAAACCGTCACGGTAAGACCGTAATGGAAAATACTTAAGCAATAAGTTTCTAATATACTTGAAAGAGTATAGTATTCTTTCAATGATGAATCCTCCCGAAACATGTCAATCTGACGGTGTGTCCGAACCGAGTAACCGAATTTTGTTGGACATGATAAGGTTAATCATGAGTCGCTCTGAGCTACCATTTCCTTCAACGGATAAGAATAAACAGTGCAAAACTTATTTTGAATATGGTTCCATAAAATCTGTTTGACAGATATCATATTAGATATGAACAGGAAAGAAACCAGGTTTCTCATTCCTAAATATTTGGGTATGCTAGGCATATGTTTTGATGATACCAAACTAAAACCCAAAATTGGATAAGTGCCAATTGTAGGTTACCCTAGGGATACCAAAAGTATAGTACTTATACAACTCACGAGAGAACAATTTAATTGTTGCTCACCATGCGGTTTTCCTAAGAGGAATACTCATATGCAGTGGTAAGTGGGAGGATAGTAAAACTCGATGAAAATCAGAGTAATACTGTTCCAGGCATCGATTCTTAATGGGACACAAATAGTTCATCAAAGATGAAACTATACCATTAATCTTCGAATACACAAGAACCGCGTAAGTCAGAGAGAGTCAGAAAACAACCTGGGGTATGGGATTCTGATCTCACCTCGTAATGATGTCAATCTTTTGAGGTATACCCATTGACTACATATGAGGAAGTGATACAAGGTATCGACTCCCTATTATGGCAAAGTGCCATGAATCCGAAATGGATTCCATGTAAATCAACTATTTTTGGATACTAGTTGATGTACCGCAAGGCATTGTGCCTATTGGTACTTTATAAGTCTTCAAGGAAGAGATAAATGGAAGGCAACATATCAACGTACTAAGCTAGGCTTGTAGCGGAAAGGTATCGTTATCAACATTGTATTGATTACGATTCAACCTTTTACCTGTTGCCATGGTAAATCTATTTGGATAATGCTTGCTAATGCTGCATGTTTCATTTATGAAATATGTCAGCTGAATGGGAAAATCGCTTTCCTGAAAAGGAAACCTTTTGGAGGATGTTTATAACATCCTGTCGGTTTTGTCATACTAAAATAAGCAAACAAGGTTTGCAGGTTATTCGATCCATGTTTGGACTGAAGCAAGCATTAGGTTCTTGGAATTATATTTTTGATGTAATCCTAATGGTCTATGATTTAATTCAAAACGAAATGATTCTTGTGTATATAAGAGGGTTAGTGGGAGCGCACTGACAATAACTATCCTATAAAATAAAGAAATTCCCATAATAAACAATCGGTGAAAGCTTGGCTTTCATGAAAAAATCTCCGAGAAATCGTACATTGAAAAATGTACGTGACCTAGTGTCTCATACGCTTTGAGCATATGGATTCACAATCAGGCCAATCCAAGTGATAGTCACTAGATTGATGTTAAGAACATCCGTTAGTATCTTAGAGAACTAAGGATGCTGTCTTAAACTATGGAGAATGAGAACTTGAAATGACTGGGATCATTGTAGCAAGTTTCCTAACCGATAAAGACGACTAAAAGTCACAAACGGTACTATACAGTTTGAATAACGGTACAGTAAGCTGGAAATCTTCCATGCAAGATACTGTTAACGAATAAACAACAAATGCGAGTTATTGCTGCAGCTGAGGCAGCAATAGAAGCCTTCTGGGTCGATAACAAATCTAATTAGATTAGATATAGTTCTGTTAGCAGCTGAGCTAGGCGTCAGCACAGGCTAAAGAATTAATGGTCTCATCAACGATCCAGATACATACTTCGATATTCATCTGATTCGTTCGGATCATACATCGTGGCGATGTGATGATCGAATAAATCGCATCATTGATAATCATGCAAATCCGCTGACGAAAACCTTTTCTCAGCAATTTGAGCCAACCGTACATAGTTCGGGTGTAGGACACTCGAGTGACTGGATATAGGCAAAGTAGGAGATTGTTGGATAATTATGACCCATAACATCACTATTTGTACAGATCATGGTGTTGTTGTACAAATTAACTATGTGACAAAGGAGATTGCACTCTTATCATTTGTGATTAGATCACCAAGATGTATAAATGATAGGAGGTCCCTGTGATTTGTTCCTGGATTGAGAATGATATGAGACAATATCAGTCCACGAAGGATAAATCATTAAATATCCCTAGTCAGAGTATTATCGAGATTGGACATCGATAAATACGTAAAAGACTAGTATTACACTTGTTCGCGTTGTGAGGGCACAACGATATAGTTCTCATATATTTGGGTATAGGATACTAATGCAAGTGTAATAGGAGGTTGTGTTTTACCGATGGTACGGGAAACAGCTTCGCTCTGGATAGACCCCCTCGGAATTCCATTGGTAGTATGACTATGTGTCTATGGAAGTCCGAAATCAGGGTAGGTGTATTTGGTCTTAACCTGAGACTTGCACCGCTAATACTTACGACAATCAATATACTTTGGTTTTGGACGTCCAGGGCTTTAACCGGTTTCTGTGTACGCATCTTCTGGTTATATCGAGAATCGTAGTGTGTTGGGTGTGATGTCAAGACAGAAGTGTCACTCCAGTCATATGGAGATGATTATCGCGTAGGGATACAAAACTGGTTCTCTAAAAAGGGTTGCAACCATCGGGATAATATGACTTGGTCATGATTATCCGATAATAAAGAGACTAGTTGCTCGTAATCCGATATATGCTTCGTACGAGGCAGACATTCTACCAGCCCCAGGCCTTGCATGTGATCATCCGATACTGGATCGAAATACGCAATACTACGCCTGATATAGATCCTTATTCATGTAAGGATATTTCTGGAGAATTGGGTAGGCATGGCGCTTTGCTAGAAGCAAACCTTGTCTTGTAAATCGGTATAAACGTAGTACAAGGTACTTACGTGTTCGGATTGTCCGACGACCGAATTTACTGCCAACATATCCGGGGATCTCATGGGTCGCATCCCAAAGATTCACCGATGACGTATGACTCGCACTTTTAATTAATTTGGGATTAATTAGATGAGAGAGAAAATTAATAAGGGATTAATTGCGGAGATATTTTATCTGGGATAAAATATCAATTAAAGAGAGAAAGCGATTAATTTGGAATTAATCGATTAATTAATATATTTGATATATTAAACGAAATTGGATTTCGACACGGAATTAAAATTAGATTTTAATTCGGGCGAACGAGTTAATTTAGAATTAATTCGTTAGCAACTTAAATAGTGATTTCGCTAGGCGTAATCACTTAATTACGTCGCAACGGAAAATTCGTTAATTTGGAATTAGCGAACCCGAGCCCGGGATTACTTGCGAGCACATTTGCATTTTGAATTCGAGTGCGGCACGCAAGTCAAATCAAGCGTCAAATATGTTAGGTTTCAATCATGTCCCAAGGATCATTTATCAAGCATAAAACGAGTTGAATACATATCAAAGGAGGTGCGGAATAACTCACATTGATCGGTAAAGATGCAATGAAGACAAAAACGCACTGCTCCTCCTTGCTCGGCAGTGAGCTGCGCACATAGAGGACTGCTCGGCGTGGGGGCTGCTTCCTCCTCTAAGAATCGGCCATGGGTGATCTTTGAAGCTCCAAGCTTTGTGATAAACATCCAAGCTCACGAACTCACTGCCCTAACACCTTGGTATGCCTCCTAGAGTGTGCTAGGTCTTGGATCTTGCAATAAAATCTTGTATTTCTCTCTTTACTGCATTCGGTCTTGAACCAGAAAAGAAAGAAGGCAGCAGCCCCTTGGGCGTGAGGAAGAAGAGAGGGAAGAGAGGAGGGAAAGGTTTCCAAAACCTAATACCGTAAAAAGAGAGAGAGAAATGTTGTGGGAAATAAAAAAAATGTAAAAGGTTTATATAATTTCCAAAATATAATAAAACCATTTACCATTTCTTTAATTTCCAAAAAGGTAAACATTAAATGCTTGTCAATCACCACAAATCAACTCACATCAATCACTCAAATGTAATATCACTCAAAGTGACATGTGATTTGACGTTTGATGTGACTTGCAATTTGACGCTTGATTTGACTTACGTGCCGCACTCGAATTCAAAATGCGAATGCGTTCGTAAACAATCCGAGGCTTGGGTTCACTAATTCCAAATTAACGAATTTTCTGTTGCGTCGTAATTAAATGATTACGCCTAGCGAAATCACTATTCAAGTCGCTAATGAATTAATTCTAAATTAATTAGTTCGCCCGAATTAAAATCTAATTTTAATTCCGCGTCGAAATCCAATTTCGTATAATATATCAAATATATTATTATACCGATTAATTCCAAATTAATCGTTTTCTCTCGTTAATTGATATTTTATCCCAGATAAAATATCTCTGTAATTAATCCCAGATTAATTTTCTCTCTCATTAAATTAATCCCAGATTAATTAAAGTGTGAGTCATACGTCATCGGTGAATCTTTGGGAAGCGACCCATGAGATCCCCGGATATGTTGGCACTAAATCGGGTCGTTGGACAATCCGAACACGTAAGTACCTCGTACTACGTTTACTCCGATACAGAAGACAAGGTTGGCCTCTAGCAAAGCGCCATGCCTACCCAATTCTCCGGAAACATGCTTACAGGAATAAGCGATCTATTTCAGGCATAATATACGTGGTATTGCGTATTTCGATCCAGTATCGGATGATCACGTGATAGGCCTGGGGCTGGAATCGTGTTTGCCCCGTACGAAGCACATGTCGGATCTCTGGTAACTGGTCTCTATATCGGATAAACATGACCTTGTCATTTTATCCCGATGATTGCAGTACTAAAGAGAACCTGTACTGTATCCTACGTGACCATCAACTCCATATGACTGGAGTGACACTTCCGTCTTGACATCACACCCAACACACTACGATTCTCATTATACCCATAATTGGCG
Source organism: Zanthoxylum bungeanum (assembly GCA_019454045.1). NCBI lineage: Eukaryota > Viridiplantae > Streptophyta > Magnoliopsida > Sapindales > Rutaceae > Zanthoxylum > Zanthoxylum bungeanum. The sequence goes on from SKCR01030627.1 coordinate 162,076, forward strand.
TACACAGAACCGGTTAAAGCCCTGGACAACCTCAACCAAAGTATATTGATTGTCGCAAGTATTAGCGGTGCAAGTCTCAGGTTAAGACCAAATACACCTACCCTGATTTCGGACTTCCATAGACACATAGTCATACTACCAATGGAATTTCGAAAAGGGTCTATCCAGAGCGAAGCTGTTTCCCATACCATCGGTAAAACACAACCTCCTATTACACTTGCATGAGTATCCTATACCTAAATATACGAGAATTGTGCTGTTGTGCCCTCACAACACGCACAAGTGCAATACTAGTCTTTTACGTATTTATCGATGTCCAATCTCGATAATACTCTGACTAGGGATATTTAATAATTTATCCTTCGTGGACTGATACTGTCTCATATCATTCTCAGTCCAGGAAAAAATCATAGGGACCTCCTATCATTTATACATCTAGGTGATCTAATCACAAATGATAAGAGTGCAATCTCTTTGTCACATAGTTAATTTGTACAACAACACCGTGATCTATACAAATAGTGACGCTATGGGTCATAATTGTCCAACAATCTCCCACTTGGCCTATAGCCAGTCACTCGAGTGTCGAACACCCGAACTATCTACGGTTCGCTCAAATTGCTGAGAAAAGGTTCTCGTCAGCGGATTTTCATGATTATCATCTGATGCGATTTATTCGATCATCACATCGCCACGATGTATGATCCGAACGTATTAGATGAATATCGAAGTATTTATCTGGATCGTTGATGAGACCATTAATTCTTTAGCATGTGCTGTAGCCTAGCTCAGCTGCTAAAAGAACTATATCTAATCTAATTAGATATTTATCGACCACAGAGGGCTTCTATTGATGCCTCAGCTGCAGCAATAACCCGCATTTGTTGTTTATTCGGCACAGTATCTTGCTTGGAAGATTTCCAACTCACTGTATCGTTATTCAAACTGTATAGTACCGTTTGCGACTTTCAGTCGTCTTTATCGGTTTAGGAAACTTACAGTAGTGATCCCAGTCACTTCAAGTTCTCCTTCTCCAAGGTTTAAGACAGCATCCTTAGATCTCTAAGATACTAACAGATGTTCTTAATATCAATCCAGTGACTATCACTTGGATTTACTTGTTTGTGAATCATATGCTCAAAGCGTATGAGACACTAGGTCGCGTACATTTTTCAATGTACGATTTCTCGGAGAGTGTTCTCGAAAGCCAAGCTTTCACCGATTGTTATTTATGGGAATATCATTTCCAAGAAATGACATGTCATCATTATTTATTTAGGACAGTCACTGTCAGTGCGCTCCCACTAACCCTCTTATATAAACAAGAATCCTTTTCGTTTTGAATTAAATCATAAACCATTATGATTATATCAAAACGATAATTCCTAGAACCAATGCTTGCTTTAATCCAAACATGGATCGAATAACCCGCAAACCTTGTTTGCTAGTTTTGGTACGACAAAATCGTCAGGATGTTGCAAACATCCTCCAAAAGGTTTTCTTTTCAGGAAAGCGATTTTGCGTTAAGCTGACATATTTCATAAATGAAACATGCAGCATTAGCAAGCATTATCCAAATGGATTTACCGTGGCAACATTTAAAAGGTTGAATCGTAATCAACACAATATTGATAACGATACCTTTCCGCTGAAAGCCTAGCTTTACACGATGGTACGTTGTCATCCATGTACGTCTTCCTTGAAGACTTATACAGTACCAGTAGGCACAATGCCTTGCGGTATGTCAACTAGTATCCAAACTTGTTGATATACATGGAATCCATTTTGGACTCATGACACTTTGTCATAATGGGGAGTCGATACCTTGTATCGCTTCCTCATACGTAGTCAGTTGGTATACCTCAATAAGATAGACATCTTTATGAGGTGAGATCAGAAACCCATACCCCAGGTTGTTTTCTGACTATCTCCGACTCACGCGGTTCTTGTGTATTCGAAAATTAATGGTAATAGTTGCATCCTTGATGAACTATTTATGTTCCATTAGGATTTGATGCCTAGAATAGTATTACTCCGATTTTCATCGAGTTTTACTATCCTCCCACTTACCACTGCATATCGGTATTCCTCTTAGGAAAACCACATGGCGAGCAACAATTACATTGTTCTCGAGTGAGTTGTATAAATACAATACTTATGGCATCCCTAGGATAACCTACAATTGACACTTATCCAATTTGGGTTTTAGTTTGGTATCATCCAAACATATGCCCAGCATACCCAAATTTTCAGGAATGTGAAACCCGATTTCTTTCCTGTTCATATCTAATATGAAATATGTCAAACAGATTTTAAAGGAACCTTATTCTAAATAAGTTCTGCACTGTTAATGCTTATCCGTTGAAGGAAATGGTAGGTCATAGCGACTCATGATTAACCTTATCATGTCTAACAAGATTCAGTTACTCAGTTCGGATACACCGTCAAATTGACGTGTTCCGTGAGGAGTCCTCTTTTGAAAGAATACTTTACTCTTTCAAGTATTTTAGAAACTTATTTCTTAAGCAATTTCCATTACGGTCTTACCGTAACGGTTTAATACTTTAGCCGATCTGTTTGTCTATTTCGTGTGGAAACTGTAAAAGTTTCCAATTTGTGTTCTTCAAAAGAAACACATAACCATTACGCGATGCCACATCCGTATTGGTCCCGAAATATTCATATCCACATCTAGCCTAGCTAGACATGGGCCCACTTGCTTCACTATGAACTAGGGCTAACAGGTCGGTGGCATTTGCACTTTTACCAAGTAAATAGTGTTTTACGCACTTTGCCCAATAAACTAGATTCGTAGAATTTATTTGATTGGAATCAAATCAGTCCTGGTACCCGCTCTTCAAAAGTGCGGATATACGATTCTTGTTTAATGTGTCCCAAACAACATTGCCACTTTAAGTTTCAACTGATCAAATCAGTTTGAGCTTTTGTTTATCATTATATACGTGTGAGATTTATTTATATTCTAAATATAAATTCTGTTGTTCACATCTAATGTGTTTATCTTAATATCATCTTATATAATAAAACACTTTAGTGTTCTAAAATATAAAGGTTCAATCCGCAACGGATTAAACACTGATATAAAGATAATGTTCCTAGTCAAACTAGTTACATTATAATAGTTTCCTAATTTACGTGCATACCTAAAGGGTAGTTCCTAAACTTAGGTATCTACGGTCAAAACATCGACTTTCGTCCCGTTTCCAATTCGCAGATAAATCTCTATTGAAGTTAGTATCCTGTTCAAAACAGATTCTAAACATCAATACATATATTTATGTATCACACTAAGTATCTAAAATCTAATTTTAATACTAGTAGTGAACATATTTGTGACAAACATATTTGAAGTCCGAGCCTTGCTCGTCTTCTATTCCTTCTTGGGATATGTCCTTTTATCTTCATAGAAGATTATAATGATTTTACCTTTGCCATTTTCAATACTGCAAAAGCCTTTGGCCAAGCCTTGGCATTCTGGAACATCGAAATAAGGTGCGCCTTGCGCTACTTGCGTAATTGCAAACTTTGACTTTTCTCCTTGAGAGTTGCCATTAATTCTCCAAGAATTATATATTGAAATTTTAGTACTTCTAAAATCTAAACATAGATTTATGAAGATCCTTCAATTTATTCATCATACTTTAAGAATCTAATCCTTAGTTCTGATAAAGAAATTAAGGAGTCTATATGACAAGTATGATGGATTAAGCACTTAAGTTATCTTTACATAAATCTTCCAAAGATTATGCTCTACTTATTTGCTTAACTCCAGGCTTAGGCTTAATTTGTTATTTTATCAAATAAACTAACTTATTATATTTCCAGGACCATCCTGAAATATTATTCCCAATTTGAAAATTATAGTCGTCTAAATACATTTTCACCCAGGATATGTTTTAAACACTTATATTTCATTTTCAATCTTGATTCTAATAGTCCAACTATTTAATCAATGATTTGTGGTACTATGTATTATATTGATTATTATAGTCCAACTATACAATCAAATATAATTTAAATTAATTAACCTAAATTACATTGATACTATAATCCAATTATAAAATCAACTGTAAATCGAAATTAATTAATTCAAATATATTGATTACTATAATCCAATTATATAATCAACTATAATACAGTCCAACTGCTTTATTTAAAACAACAATTTAAATATTAGTCCAACTAACATTTAATGATATGACGAAATATTTGAAATGAGCGCGTGTGGCGAGTAATTGAACGAATATTGCAAATTCAATTCTTGCCTCCCACTATTTTTCGGCGAGCCTCCAACCCTCTGTCGAGTACTCGGGAAACCGTGTTTCCTAGTGGGCTAGGATCCCGTTAAATATCACACAATCTTGACTTTGGCCAACAAATTGTATGATAATTAACTAGGTAGATCTCTAAGATCGATTGGATCCAATCCAATTCCTAGATCCGGTAGGGGGACATCCAAGTCCGAAACATATATCTTATATATGCCAATACATCCAATGTATTACCTAACCTTTTTCCTCTGAATCAACTAAGCCTTGGCTTTGGCACAAAAAACTTAGTGATCCCAGTCAAGCGCGACCCATTGACCATGGAAAGCTTCGTAATCAATGTCGATGGACAAGAAGTGGTCTTGACTTTGGCCAACAAACCACAACTTGGACAAGACACCAATATGGAACAAAGCCTTTGTGATTCAAACACATCTTTGACAGACAAAGGCCTTGACTTTGGCCAACAAACAATGCCGTCTTGATCTTGAGTGAGAATCACTCAATGGAAGGAAAGACGCTTAATTTGAGCGAGGGTTTTTCGCGTGCAAATTGGCAACCAATTTATTATCTTTGTTAAGGTCTCATCATCATTACACCCTTAAACATGCATTCTAAACACATAATAAAGCGTATATGTAAAATAATAATGATATGCGGATGGATATTTTACATTGATCCTAGATCAAATCTCTCTCTTTCTCTCTCCAGCTAGCACTTGTATTTACTTCTACCCGTTACACTACACTTCTAAAGAAACCTCATTTACATTGAGGGGAATAGGTGAGAAGAGAATACAAAGAAATAGGAGATAAGGCTGGACTCACAGGTCCAATTAATAAATCAAATTTATTACAATTTCCAAAATTGCCCCACCCGACTAATATCCATCCGATATACATTATTCATGCATCACAACCATGTATTCACACAAACATGTTATCAATCAATCTAATCGAATTAATTAATATGATAAATAGTGATCATCCAATGTTCAAACAAAGATTTGATTTTGTTCGAGTCAAACTTGTATTGCGAACACGTACTCAAAGTACGAATTCTCGAATTAAATTAAATTACATAATTAAATCTAATTTAATACGCATTTAATTCTAATTCATTATTTAATTCCAAATTAAATATTACACTTTATAAAATAAACATTTACGACTTAAATTCCGAATTTAATCGTTACGGGTCTCAAAGCCCGATTAATATCCAATATTAATTTAATTAAAGACCAATGGGCTTTTAATTAATTTCTTGAGGCTTGGACTTTTGGTCAACACGGGTCAAACCGAATAACCAAAATCCAATCCGGGAGTTACCTCATAAGCCTATAAATTAATTTAGGCCTATTAGGCCCAATTAAACATTAAAGGTTCATTAGTCGCATTTGGGCCTTTTGGATGCGGTTTTTGGCCTAATTGGATACAACCAATTTTGCCTAAACCCAACTTTGTATAACAAAGCCCAACAAGCCCAATAACAACTTTAAAAGCCCAAATCCAATTTTAAGCCCATAATTAAATTATAAAAATCCAATTTTACAATTCAATTAACCTAAAGTGCATAACATTATTAATTACCCAAATCAAAGTTTCCAAAACATCAAATTTGTCCAATTAATCATGCTTATCATCCATGAATCATGTCCAACATAATTTGACAAAATCAAACCCAATTACATGCTTCAAGTGTCTCGCCAAAGAGGGAAATTATGCCCAAATCAAATTCATCCAATTGAAACCAATCAAACATAAAATCAACATCCCCTAATGATTTCCAAGTCATCCAATGAACAAAAAATCAAAAATCCAAGACATTAGGGAGCTAACCAAATTCGGCCACAATGAAAAATTGGGGAAAATCAATCCAATTAATTTTCAACAAATTGATTACATATAACTCTAAGTTATCCATATACAAGCATACTTAAACAAACAATTTGCCAAAATCATGCTTAAACCAAAAAAGCCCCAAATTTGAGCTAAGAACCCTAATTTCGTTTTATGCACAAATGGCTCAAGATACCATTGTTGGGTTTCAATCAAGTCCCAAGATCATTTATCAAGCATAAAACGAGTGGAATACATATCAAAAGAGGTGCGGAATAACTCACATTGATCGGTAGAGATGCAACGAAGACAAAAATGCACTGCTCTTCCTTGCTCGGCAGTGAGCTGTGCACATAGAGGACTGCTCGGCTTGGGGGCTGCTTCCTCCTCCAAGAATCGGCCATGGGTGATCTCTGAAGCTCCAAGCTTTGTGATAAACATCCAAGCTCTCGAACTCACTGCCCTAACACCTTGGTATGCCTCCTAGAGTGTGCTAGCACTTGGATCTTGCAACAAAATCATGTATTTTCTCCCTTTACTGCATTCGGTCTTGAACCAGAAAAGAAAGAAGGCAGCAGCCCCTTGGATGTGAGGAAGAAGAGAGGGAATATAGGAGGGAAAGGTTTCCAAAACCTAATACCGTAAAAAGAGAGAGAGAAATGTTGTGGGAAATAAAAAAAATGTAAAAGGTTTATATAATTTCCAAAATATAATAAAACCATTTACCATTTCTTTAATTTCCAAAAAGGCAAACATTAAATGATTGTCAATCACCACAAATCAACTCACATCAATCACTCAAAGTGACATGTGATTTGACGCTTGATGTGACTTGTGATTTGACGCTTGATTTGACTTGCGTGCCGCACTCGAATTCGAAATGCGAATGCGCTCGCAAATAATCCCGGGCTCGGGTTTGCTAATTCTAAATTAACGAATTTTCTGTTGCGTCGTAATTAAATGATTACGCCTAGCAAAATCACTATTCACGTCGCTAACCAATTAATTCTAAATTAATTCGTTCGCCCGAATTAAAATCTAATTTTAATTCTGCGTCGAAATCCAATATCGTATAATATATCAAATATATTATTATACCGATTAATTCCAAATTAATCGTTTTCTCTCTTTAATTGATACTTTATCCCAGATAAAATATCTCCGTAATTAATCCCAGATTAATTTTCTCTCATTAAATTAATCCCAGATTAATTAAAGTGTGAGTCATACGTCATCGGTGAATCTTTGGGAAGTGACCCATGAGATCCCCGGATATGTTGGCAGTAAATCGGGTCGTTGGACTATCTGAACACGTAAGTACCTCATACTACGTTTACTCCCATTCACAAGACAAGGTTGGCCACTAGCAAAGCGTCATGCCTACCCAATTCTCCGGAAACATGCTTACAGGAATAAGCGATCTATATCAGGCGTAGTATACGTGGTATTGCGTATTTCAATCCAGTATCGGATGATCACGTGCTAGGCCTGGGGCTGGAATCCTGTCTGCCCTGTACGAAGCACATGTCGGATCTCTGGTAACTAGTCTCTATATCGGATAAACATGACCTTGTCATTTTATCCCGATGACTGCAGTACTAAAGAGAACCAGTATCGTATCCTACGTGACCATCAACTCCATATGACTGGAGTGACACTTCCGTCTTGACATCACACCCAACACACTACGATTCTCATTATACCCAGTATTGGCGTACACAAAACCGGTTAAAGCACTGGTTGACCTCAACCAAAGTATATTGATTGTCGCAAGTATTAGCGGTGCAAGTCTCAGGTTAAGACCAAATACACCTACCCTGATTTCAGACTTCCATAGACACATATTCATACTACCAATGGAATTTCGAAGGGGTCTATCCAGAGCGAAGCTGTTTCCCGTACCATCGGTAAAACACAACCTCCTATTACACTTGCATGAGTATCCTATACCCAAATATACGAGAACTATGACGTTGTGCCCTCACAACACGCACAAGTGCAATACTAGTCTTTTACGTATTTATCGACGTCCAATCTCGATAATACTCTGACTAGGGATATTTAATGATTTATCCTTCGTGGACTGATACTGTCTCATATCATTCTCAGTCCAGGAACAAATCATAGGGACCTCCTATCATTTATACATCTAGGTGATCTAATCACAAATGATAAGAGTGCAATCTCTTTGTCACATAGTTAATTTGTACAACAACACCGTGATCTGTACAAATAGTGACGCTATGGGTCATAATTGTCCAACAAAATCATTAGTCGCATCAAGTGTCAAATCACTTGTCACTTTGAGTGATGTGACTTGACAACTTGATTGAAAGATGTGACTTGATGGGAGTTGTTGAAAAGCTTTGGAAAGCTTGATTTAAATTTAATTTATTAAATGTTTTGGTATATGTTGAATTGATTTTAGAAATCAATTAACCTTTACACTTTTTCAACTCTCTCTTCTCTCTTCTCCACTTCTCTCTCACGCCCATGGAGGGCTATTTTCTTCTGGTTTTGCCGAGAGGATGGGAAGCAAGTGTGGTGATTTTTGTGGCAAAAATCACAAGAGCTAGCACTCCGAGAGACATGCGAAGGTGATAGGGATGTCCACCCATGAGCCGGGAATCATTTGACGAAGCTTGGAGCTTGGATTCTTGAGCAACAATGGCCGAAAATGCAGTGGGCTGTGACAGTGGACTGCCGAGCATGCAGTGAGCAGAAACTGGGTTTTTGTTCGTCAAAGCGTCGCTCAACCGATCAATTTGAGTATTCCGCAACTCTGTGATGTATTTGCATGTTTATTTCTTACTTTGTATTCGATCCTCGGGATGTAGAAACTCCAACACGATATCCAAACTAGCTTTCATCCAGAAAGGATACGCTTTGTTATGACATATTTGATACTTTTGGATACCTCTAAGTTCATCCCATAACCGCGGTTGCTGAAAGCCCAATTCGTCGTTTCTAGACAATGGCACGATCCCAATAATAGGCTTAGTCAATGTTGTAAAGGGGCGGTGTTTGTCTTTTACCGATGGAAAGGGACTGAATTGACCAAGGTTCACCCCGTAGCATAGGAAAGAGCGATTTTGTATACCTTACGTCGATGCATAAAATAAGTCATCCCTAAAACAAAAATAGACTTACCACGAGTGTGAGAGAAATAAGGTCGGAAGGATATATTCTGTTTTGATAAAGACATGCATCTTATGTATCTCACACATCGCATGCATACAAGCACCATGCTAACTCCTAGTTTTAAAAGCCATCATAGATATCCGTTGGGTTAGAGAATAAGGAAGACTTTTCAAGAAGAGGTTAGCGAGCATGAGTGCGTTAGTCAATGAAGGTTCCCGCCTGGATTAGTTGGAGACCAAAATAACCAAAATTACCGAGCAACTACAAGTTTTGACCAGCGCTGTGGCCAGTTTGATCATACCCCATATAGCCAATAATAGGAAGTACTGCAACCAGAATAGAAAGACCATTGGGGGACCTTCATAGACCAAGCCCACTCCCTCTGAGGCCGCCCCTATCAGAAATAGGCGATTCTCCAATTTTGGTAGACCTTTGTCATAGGTGTTTGAAGAGCTGGAAAGGCAAAGACTCCTAAATCCCTTAGAACATAACCACTTCCAAACCTTGTGCCACACTACCTTGACCTAAACCTATACTGTTACCTCCATCGGCAAAAAGGCCATGAAACTGACAAATGCACTAGCCTTAGGCATGAAATCCAAGACCTCATTGATGCCAATAAAATACCCGACCCGGAAAAAGAACAACCCAACGCACACAGAAACCCTCCACCCACCCACATGATCCAACTCTGGCCATCCTTGTCCTCCAAACTCATAACCAACAAACTTCTCGCATGGGGATATGGAACAACAGTAGTAAAGATGAAACAGAGCAGATGGGGGATTTCTGGGAAAACTTCTCGAACAGTGACAATGAGGAGGTTGCAAAAGTGGGAGGTAAATGGGAAAAAGAACTATTGTAGTTGGAGAATATGATGTTGGAAGAAAGCAAGAAGATGGGGGAAGATGAAGTTGCAAATTATGGAGATGTTTGTTTTCCTGATCTTATTCAATTGTGATCCCATGCTTATTAATCATAAGACATCGATTCTGCCTACTTGTTCGAGTCTCTTCCTTAATAGTTAAACATAAGTCTGATGATGAAATTGATTGCTTCGGGGTGAAACCTTAGAAACGATAAGTTTTTAATACACTTTTATCTGATGATTTGAGTAATTGATCTAGGTTAGACTCGTGAGCACTTAATCATAGGTTTATAGCAGTGAAAACCTAAGTAGTCGGCAAAGTGACTAGTTGAAGAAATTGCAGGTTGATGAATGACCGTTTGCTTAGATGTCTATCCTGATTTGCTTGTGTTATGATGTGTGGTATGGTTGAAAATAAAAGAAAAGTCTCTAAAGCAAAAAAAAAAAAGACACAAAAGAAAATAATTCATACCATATTGAACATATAAAAGAAATTGTAGATAATAATTGAGACATCTAGGTTGGTTTGACCCGTCGATCCCAATTTTTAAATGAAATCATTTGAGTTGGCTTACCTAGGAATCAAGCTGTAAATGGACCTTTACACACATACACTTTGAGTCTGACTTAGATCATTTATTCAAAGAATTGGATTTGAGTTGCATTGAGTGTTTTGAAGGTTCTCTGGTTTCATTACTGTGCATCCTTTGAGGACGATAATATGTGTAACTATTAGGGGGACAGCTTAGGCAAAATATCAGGACGAACCTGCAAGACAAATGGATACAACGAGATCATGAGCCATGAGACCAAAATAACTGAGCGATCACTATAGGAGAATTGGAAGAAGAAAACTGTAAGCAGGCCTAGGGGGCGGTCGAAGACGTTTATAAGCAAAGGCACCAAAGAGCACAAGGAAGGCCTAACCCATCAGAATAAGAAATACATCCATGCATAAATGTCACATATATGCAATTTTTGTTTTGTGTTCGCAAGTTTTTTATTGAAACAAAAACGGAAAATACGAGCAAGCTGGGAATTACAACAAACCATTTCAATTCAGTAACGTTTCAAAAATGAACCATCTCACATTCAGTAACGGTTCAAAACTGAACCATCTCAACTGAGTAACGGTTAAAAAATGAACCATCTCAACCTAAGAATGGTTCAAAAATGAACCATCTCACATCAACTCAAGTAACGGTTCAAAAATGAACCATCTCAACTCAAGTAACAGTTCAAAAATGAACCATCTCTCATCAAGTAACGGTTCAAAAATGAACCATCTCAACTCAAGTAACGGTTCAAAAATGAACCATCTCTCATCAAGTAAAGGTTAAAAAATGAACCATCTCAACTCAAGTAACTGTTCAAAAATGAACCATCTCAATTCAATAAGGGTTCAAAAATGAACCATTTCTCATCAAGTAACGGTTCAAAAATGAACCATCTCTCATCAAGTAACGGTTCAAAAATGAACCATCTCTCTTCAAATAACGGTTCGGGAATGAACCATCTTTCATCATGTAACGGTTCGGGAATGAACCATGGGTCAAGCACCTCACTACCAGATCAACTCAGTTCGAAGCATCTCGCAAAGCAACAGGTAAGTGCCACAGCCGAAAAACCAGGTAAGTAAAAATGCATGCATAACTTTGATAGGGTTATCACTGTCACACACTGCACAAGCCCCATCAAATTGGGGGCGACTGTAGACACTGCATTTTGCATAAAGCCCAATGATGAGCCTCGTATGGAGGCACTACCTGATAAGTTGCGGAAGTCACGGGAAACAGACGTCAGAAGGAAAAATTCAAAAATAAATATCTTGTCAAAATTTAATTGAATTATTTAGCCTCGGCTTCGCTCAATTAATCTCTATTTTAAATATTAGCCTCGGCCCATATACCCAAGCCACATGCCCACATAACAAGACCCACAAAACCAAGCCCAATCCAAAATATTTAAATCACATTTAACACATGCCAAATCCCTCTAAATCCCCTTCCAAATTTAAATATTTTTTGAATCCAATCCACACCAAAATACACAATATCCTTCCCTAAATAAAATTAATTAAACGCTCCCATTTATTGGTTGATTTTGTTTCCTTGTTTTGAAAACCCATGTACAACCCTAACCCTAGTACACCATTATAAAAAGAGGCATGCACAAACCCTAAGGGTCTCTTCTTCACACACTCTCTCTCGGCTATAACAAAAGAAATAAACCCTAATAAGCTTCTCTCTTCTCCCATTAGAAGCCACTCACGGCCAGACCATAACTTCACAAACTTGCCAAACCCTAAACACATTCACGGTACAAGGAAAACAAACCCTAAGCTTCTCTCTTCTCTCATTTTGAAGACTCACACGTCCTCCCTGTCTCCTCTCTCTTCACACTCCTAGCCTACATTCTCACGGCTCCTCTCTTTTCACATTCACTCATAAGCAGCCCTCACGCCCCTCCCTTCACAATAACAAAATCCACTCACAAATAGCCTCTCTCTGCTTCCTCATTCACCCTTCACGCCCTCGGTATGGAAGAAAACAACAAAAACCTTAGATAACTTCTCTCTCTCGACATGGAGAAAGAAAAAAAAACACTAAGCAGCCCTCGACCAAATACCGAGCCACACATGTAAACAAAACAAAACCCTTCACGCTCTCTCCTCTCTCGGCCATACACCCTTCACACACTACCTTGCAAGCCGACCAAAATAAAAACAATAAATCAAGCTGACACGTTCAACGCATATAGGCCATGACAAACAACAAACTAACCGGCCAAAGAACCCTATAGTCCACAAACACACACTGCCACCTATACACATACACCGACCAAACCACAACAAATAAGAAGCAATGTCACCAACTGAGAACAAACAATATCCCTAGCAGCCCCGCCAAACAGAAGGTAATAACACAAACAGCAACAGCCCAAGCACTCTCATTCTTGTTTTCTTAACCGACACAACCAAGCCAAACCTGACAGCCCTTAACCGACCAAGCCATAAATATAATCCACAACCCCAAACCGACCAAATAATAACCCCCAAACTGACACAAAAACAACCCGTATGTTAGGCCAAAATAGTGAACCAAAACAGTCCCAAAACAGCGGAAACAATGAACAAAAATATCAAACCAGTGAACCAGAAAAGTGACGGAGCATTAACCCTTCTGACGACGGTGTAACGCACTTCCGAGAAGCAACTTAAAAGGTAGGACCTGAGGGCACCCTTTACTATTTATCTTTTTAGTTATTCATTGTTGTTCACTCGCATGCATCATTACGTTTCACGTCTATTTTTTTTTATGTTGGGTTAATGACTGTGTGCTACCTCTCACGGTATATCGGATGGAAACCCATACATAAATTATGTAGCCGAATGTGAATGGACGGTAGTGCGGTCTGTACTTGGGATACAACTCCACAGACCGCTTGAGAAACTTTCATGCACATGTTTCATTTTTGTCATTAAATTTTTATGTTCCTTCATTGTTTGTGTTTATTATTTTGTTATTTACTTTCTGCGTGTTATTTCTTTATTGAGTTATGCATTATTATTTAGTGCGCATGGGCTAATCAGGTTGGACTAAAGGTCCCCCGTTTGAGGGAAATGCCTAAGGGCTGCCTTTACCATGATATTTTGCCGCGCCGGATGAAGTACACTTGATTGGATGTGGAATACGTTCAATCGGGCATACGAGGTCCCATATAGATGTCGGCCTTGGTCGCATCTCATTTCTTATTTTGCTATTCCTTTCTTATTATTTCTTTATTTACTTATGCATTGTTAGTTAGTGCGCATGGGCTAATCACGTTGGACTAAAGGTCCCCTGTTTGAGGGAAATGCCTAAGGGCAGCCTTTACCACAATATTTTACCACGTTGGATGAAGTACACTTGATTGGATGTGAAATACGTTCAATCGGGCATACATGGTCCCATATAGATGCCGACTAAGTCTCTTGGTCGCATCTCTTTTCTTATTTTGTTGTTCGTTTCTTATTGTTTCTTTATTTACTTATGCATTGTTATTTGGTGCGCATGGGATAATTACGTCGGATTAAAGGTCCCCCATTTGAGGGAAATGCCTAAGGGCAGCCTTTACCATAATATTTTGCCGCACCCCACGAAGTACACTTGATTGGATATGAAATACGTTCAATCGGGCATACGAGGTCCCATATAGATGTCGGCCAAGTATTTTGGTCGCATCTCTTTTATCATTCTGTTATTTACATTCTGTATGTTATTTCATTTATTTATTTATGCAATCGTTAATTAAGCGCATGGGCTAATTACATCGGATTAAAGGTCCCCCGTTTGAGGTAAATGCCTAAGGGCAACCTTTACCACAATATTTTCCCACACCGGACGAAGTACACTAGATTGGATGTGAAATACGTTCAATCGGGCATACGAGGTCCCATATAGATGTCGGCTAAGTCTCTTGGTTGCATCTATTTTCTTATTATTATTATTTTTATTCATTTCTTATTGTTTCTTTATCTACTTATGCATTGTTATTTAGTGCGCATGGGCTAATTACGTCGGATGAAAGGTCCCCCATTTATGGGAAATCTTGAGGGCAGCCTTACCACGCTGCATTCTGTCTTGCCATGTAAAATACCACGTCATGTTCGAATGCGTCCACGAACGCTACACAAATGTATGCATTCTGCCTCTCTCCGTTCGAACGTGTTTCCAAACGCTACTCGAAGGCATGCATTCGGCCTTATCCTATTCGAACGTGTCTCCGAACACTACTCGAACGCATGCATTTTGTTTTACCATGCATCATATCCCATATCTTTGGAACGCGTTTCCAAACGCTACACGAACGAACATACAGTGGACATACCCATTTTTTTATCATATTTTGTGCATGCTTGCCTCTTTAGTTATTTCAACATTACGTACTTAATTATCTCTCTTTATTATTAAAGCTTTTATTGTTATTATTTATCTACATTCTCGTGCTTCTTTGTTTAATATATTTATGGAATTATACATGGCTTTCATTTTTCATTTACGTTTATGGGTGTGCAAACTTGTGTGTTATTTATCTTGCGTGTGTTGCATAAGACTTGGTTACATTATTGCATAAATCTGTTCATTACAATTGGCATAAGTAAGGGACCATTCTGAACCCAACGGTTTGAGGTCTTCCCTTGCGAGGGGTGAGTGCGGCCTTAAATCATTTCCCAATTCACACTGGGTGGCGACTCCATTTATTCTCCGGTTTAATCCCCTGCGGGCTACTCTGTACTCCCCAACGGGCCGCGAGCCCGGACAGCATCGCCCACCTCTGTACCATGTTCCTACACATACCATAAAAGGTCTCTGACATGCATGGTATCAGGCACATAGGATCACTCACAAGACCACCATTGTGTCTCAAGTCAAAGGACCACAATATCTATTAGTCATCTTTTATGAGTTCGTTCGATATTCATTCCACTAATGAATATCTGCATTTCTATACGAACTTCCACTAAGCTGATAGTCTGTTGAGACAAACCATATGTCCATTACATATATAGACAATGCACTAATCTTACCAATATAATGACCTACCCATGTCAATATATCTACACCGGGAATAATTTATATTCGAGAGAATGTGTGATATTTCTCAACACCATTTGCAACTCTTGCAACTATATCACCATATGTTGTAACTCTCGGGTCTTTACTAATTTCATATAAGGTTCCGAGTGAAACTCGAAATCTCTAACTCTTACAGTAATCTAACACTTAGATTTACAATATATAAATAAAAGTAAGAAATTACCATACAAATAAATAAATAATCATGATAAAGAAAATATTACATTGCATAAATAATAAATATTCATACAAAAAGTGAATGATGCTCGATCACCATTTCCAATAATTCATTACTGAATTGAACTAATTTTATGGTGAGGTTCTGCGATCTCTGGGGTTCATCCCTGTGAGATGCCGCGATCTCTATGATTAATTACCGAACTGAGCTGATTTGATGGTGAGGTGTTGCGACCCTATGGGTTATTCCCTGTGAGATTCTGTGATCTCTAGGATTCATTATCGGACTGAGTTGATTTGATGGTGAGGTGCTTCGACCTCTGGGTCTTGTTCCCAAACCACCGAGTGTGAGATGGATTTTATGGCGAGGTACTGCGACCTCTAGGGTTCATCCCTGTGAGATACCGCGATCTCTAGGATTCATTACTGAACTGAGCTGATTTGATGGCGAGGTACTGCGACCTATGGGGTTCATCCCTGCGAGATGCTATGATCTCTAGGACTCATTATCGGTCTAAGTTGATTTTATGGCAAGGTGATTCGACTTCTGGGTCTTGTTCCTGAACCACCGAGTGTGAGATGGTTCATTTATGAACCGTTATTGAGTTTGAGATAGTTCATTCCTGAACCGTTACTGAGTTGAGATGGTTCATTTCTGAATCGTTACTGAGTGTGAGATGGTTCATTTCCGAACCGTTCCTAGTTGAGTTGAGATGGTTCATTTCCGAACCATTCCTGAGTTGCGATGGTTTATTTCTGAACCATTACTGAGTGTGAGATGGTTCATTTTCGAACTGTTACTGAGTTGAGATGGTTCATTTATGAATCGTTACTGAGTGTGAGATGGTTCATTTCCGAACCTTTCCTAGTTGAGTTAAGATAGTTCGTTTCCGAACTATTCCTGAGTTAAGATGGTTCATTCCCGAACCGTTACAGATGTAAGATGGTTCATTCCCGAACCATTACTGGTGTGAGATGGTTCAATCCTGAACCGTTACTGGTGTGAGATGGTTCATTCCCGAACTGTTCCTGGGCTGAGATAGTTCATTCCCGAACCGTTACTGGTGTGAGATGCTTTGATCTCTGGGTTTTATTCCCAAACTAAGTTGAGTTCATGGCGAGGTCTTTTGACCCCTGGGTTTTGTTCCCGAACAACTAACTGTGAGATGCTTTGATCTCTGAGTTTTGTTCCCGAACTGAGTTGAGTTTATGGCGAGGTGCTTTTGTTAGGGATATGCCCTATACCAACTTGTGGATGGGCTATATGTACATGTATTTGCAATATTTTCATTAATTAATAAAATGGCAATCTTTATTATACGTGTCTTACATAAATTATATTAATCATCAAACACTGTAATAAATCCCTTGGAGTAATAAGATGATGGCTTCCACGCCTTATGAGAAGCATTACTCTCAAACGTTCCTAGTCATAGTTTTGTGAATAATCTGGGCGTTCACAAACTGGAGAGATTATCATGATGAGAAGATCCGCCCTTAAGTGGGGTAGCCGATCTCATAGGCTACTAGCGGAGATTCGTCCGCTTGGTGTATCACATGGATGCATGAGTTTCTCGTGTCCATCGAACTGACCGCCGAAAGTTTTCACATGGAGTGTTTATCCCATGTGTCTGTGAGAACTTTCATGTATCGATTGTATGACTAGTCCTTAGACTTGAGGTCTTTACAATCTTATGTGTGGATCAAATGACTTTGACATTCTCCTTCCCCGGTTCAAAAGATCCGGTCATAAGGGTATGATTGGGTCATTTGTTGAAACACATGAAGTTTGTAAAGATACAACAGAGAATCGCCACTCTCTTGGATAATATTTTCTTATAAGAGTAGTATTCCAGTTCGCGGGTTGATAAGTGTGATCAGTGCTTGAGACTGTGGCCGTAGCGGAAGAATCATGTGAGATTATTGGGTTAGAAGGATTCAAGACACTATCAACATCATACCTTTGACTATATGGGTAGACACATTCCATACCCTAGGTCAAACGGTAGGGATACAGTGAGGCGAAGGACCGTATCATATATAAATCGCATACAGAATGGGTATATATCTTTCCTTCTCATTTGGGTGCCTTGGCATGTTTCTAGATGTCAACCTTGGTCATGGAAATCGAACGACCATCTGATCGGAGGATAATTTTTATTCTATTAAATTATCACGATTCATTTCATGTCCAACTTAAGGGGAACCCAAAAGGTCACAGACAACAAAGTCGAAATCAATGGTTAACAGTGCACAGTATAGATTTAACAGTATATATGATTGATGTATGAATTGTTCATAAATGGTTCAATGTGTTTAATTATTGAACATATCATTTATGAGGTTCCATAGTGGCTTAGGGATTGGTGAATGACGATAAGGGCACTTTGGGAATTGGAATAAATAAATAAATAAAATAAAATAAAAAATGTGACTAGTAAAAAAAAATTATTTGTTATTTTTTTTGAATTCCATTCGGCCCAAATTCTTATTAGGGTTTTATAATCTCATTAAACCACTAAATTAAGATCCAATGGCAAATATTAAATTAAATTTATCTCACATCGGATTCTTAATTAATTTTGTTATCTTTGGAGCACCTATATAAACTCAAAGAATTCTTTACAAATTTTTACACCAAACCTTTCATATCTTTGGTTTATATAAGTGAGCACCTCTAAAGTTTAAGATTAAGCCACTGATTTTGAGGATCCTTAAGTCTAATTGACTAGAGGAACCTCGAGTTAAAAGTTTTGAGGTATTTGCCTAGGCTAGCACTAATGGCAAAATACATGTGCACTCAAGGCGTAGTCTTGTCGTTGAGTTTTGGCTTTGGTGTGTGCACCTTTGGAGGCCACACACTTGGGTGGCTCTTTGTAACGTGGAAGAGCTTGCTGAGTTCGAGAAAAGCTTGTAGATTGGAGGGAGGATTGGAGGAGTTTTCGGTTCAA
The DNA here is from genome assembly GCA_019454045.1 of Zanthoxylum bungeanum. NCBI lineage: Eukaryota > Viridiplantae > Streptophyta > Magnoliopsida > Sapindales > Rutaceae > Zanthoxylum > Zanthoxylum bungeanum. Next base: position 180,958 of record SKCR01030627.1, read on the forward strand.
GTAAGTCTTTTTTCTTTCTTTATTTTAATTAGAGTTCTTATGATAGTTAGCATGTTTAGGCTTATGTTCTTTGCATGTTTTATGAGTTTTTATGATTAGAATATATAGTAACATGCCTAGGCTTGTAGAATAATCAAAACAAATGGGTCTTGGGTAAAGGGATAGCGGCATCATATTTTTAATTTTCCGCTGCGCACTCGCAGCCGCTTCCCAATAGTGTTATCAGCGCGCCGTTTTGTTTTGATTAGTTCTCTCTCATTAGAACTCGAAATTGGGTGTGTAAAAGCTCGTTGGAAAGCTAACACCCTGAACTTAATTTTAGGCACAAGTTTTGCATGATTTGGTTAATAGTTGAATTGTGAAATTGCATTTAAAGTTCGTGCATGTGTAAAAAACGTGAATAGTTAATTTATTTGAATAAAATAAAATGTAATATCATAATTAAATATAATCAAAGTTATTTAATGCCTAATATAATTCCAACATATTAAAACTCATATGCTTGATGATTCTATGTATGATTAGAATTGGCATGATTATTTTAAGGTGCAAACATCTAGAGACTTTCTAAGGAAATAGAGAGTGTATTGCTTATCCCTTAGCTAAGTAATTATTCCGTGATGAACTTAGAGATTTATTACCTTTAAGGCTAATAAATATAAATCACTTGTTTATAATAAAAGACATTATAAAAGATACAAGTGGGGTGGACCAAGGCGTTAATAAAACTTTCAAACTAAAGTTAATTTAACCAAAGGTATTACTAGAGTTAGACAATGATTTGGTGTCTTCCTTCACTCACTACCTTTTTATAGCTAAAATGAAAAACTGTGAAGACATCTAGATAATCTTTTACTCAAAGCTTACCTTAAAGCATATTTAAAGTGTTGGACTAATTTGGAGGATCTATTGTTTATTCTTGTCACCAAGGTGATAAGAGCCTAAGAGGTAAGGGTATTTAAGAGAGTTCGCTCCACCCTCCCCCTGGGGAATTTTCAATGGAGGAATCCATTTGACATTTATTCACTTAAACTTGCTAAAATCCTGAATAATAATTTAAGTCTAAAATTGGCCTCCCATTGTAAAGTATAGACCCAAAGGGCTTAAACCGTATTGGCAGGATTAGGCTTTACCAGACTGACCAATACCAATTTGTCCCTTAGGCGTGGTGTTATAACTTAGTGGCAAAGATTGGGTGTCCACAAGGACTAGCATAAGCTATGGCATGTTTGATTGCCCAACCTAATGATCAAGGAACTGTGATTTATATCATAAATTGGTTGGGAACCTACCTAATTATCTTATTTTATAACGAACGGCCCTAGTCGGAGTTATGAAATGATGATAATGGGATCCTTGCCCACAAGAAATCCATCATATTGGGGTTGATGCGATTTGCTTAAATTTTTAAAATAATTGAGTGGGAGCAACTTCATAATATTAAAAGCCATGTTATTATGAAACATTAATGAAAACATATTCCTAATTTTAATATTCTCTCTTAACAGGTGGGTTAAAATATTTCACAAACATATGAATGGCAAACAGAGTATCACGTCATTCCATCATTGATGAGCATAAGCTCTAAGGGGACAACTACAATGACTGGTTTAGAAACTTTAAAATTGTCTTACAACAAGAAAAGATTTTCTATGTTCTTGAAAGACCATTTCCCCCTGAACCCGCTGAAGATGCTGACCAAAATACATTTGATGCTCGGAAGAAACACATCGATGATGATGAGCAAACAGTTTGCATAATGCTTGGCTCTATGTTGGATGAACTTGAGAAAGCTCACGAAGATATGGATGCTCAAACCATCATCTTTCACTTGAAGGAGTTGTATGCAACTTCCGTTTATACCATGAGATTCCAAGTGTCATGTGCCTTATTCCAAACAAGGTATAAGGAATGATCTGTTAGTGGACATGTTCTTAAGATGATTGGCCACATTGAAAAATTGGCCAACCTCGGGTTCATCATGGATCATGAGATAGGTCACGATCTAATTCTTCAGTCCTTACCAAAAGACTTCTATAACTTTATTATGCAGTTTCATCTGTCTGATAAAGAAACTACTTTAGCAGAATTGCACAATCTGATAAAGCAAGCAGAGAAGGACTTGAAACCGGAGCTTAAAACCTCTGTCATGCTTATGGGTACGGACGTGAAGCCACGAGGCCCAAAGAAAAATAAGGGCAAGGACAAGGCTCCAGATCACCTAAAGCCCAATGGTAAGGTGGAGAAGAAAAATGGGAAAGGGGAAATGTTTCTTTTGTGGAAATAAGGGTCATTGGAAGAAAGACTGCAGATCCTTGAAAGCCAATGAAGCTAGGGAAGCCCAAGAGGCCAAAAAGCCCAATGCTTCAGGTCTGTTGTATATAATTGAACTATATTCTCAAAACTCTGAACCTTCTACTTGGGTGTTTGACACCAGTTGTGGGACTCACTTGTGTAACAATTTGCAGGGCCTGAGAAACACTAGGAGACTCCGTTATGGGGAGGTTGACTTACGCATGGGTAATGAGGAAAATTGGGTGCATTGTGCGTGGGGACTTATTCATTAGTTTTCTGAATGGTTTAGTGTTAGACTTAAAAAATTGTGTTTATGTACCTTCTCTAGTAAAAAACATCATTTCAATTTCTTCTTTATGTAATAAAGGCTTTTCATGCATAATAAGTTGTAATGAATGTTCTATTTATTTCAATGAAATAAAATATGGAGATGGTATTTTGAATAATGGATCTATGTCTTACAAACTAACAAAGAATGTTCAACCTCTAATATATACAACGTTAACTCGAATAATCTCAATGAATCACTTCTACGGCACAGTCACTTAGGTCATATCAATGAAACAAGATTAACTAAGCTACATAAGGATGGGTATTTCAGACCCTTCAAATATGAACCTTACGGAACTTGTGAGTCTTGTTTACTTGGTAAAATGACCAAATTACCCTTCAAAGGTAAAGGACAACGTGCAGCGGAGACATTAGAACTCGTACACTCTGATGTATGCAAACCAATGTCAGTACCGGTAGAGGTGGATTCTCCTACTTCATTACCTTTATCGATGATCATTCACGATATGGGTATGTGTACCTTATGCGGTACAAATCTGAAGCCTTTGAGAAATTCAAAGACTTCAAAGCTGAAGTAGAAAACCAACTTAATAAAAGTATTAAGTTACTAAGGTTTGACCGAGTGGTGGTGTACTTAAGCAATGAATTTCAAGATTACTTGAGAGAAAATGGCATTGTTTCCCAGTGGACTCCTCCGGGACTCCACAGCATAATGGTCCGAAAGGAGGAAATTGGACATTATTAGATATGGTCCGATCAATGATGCCAGACACGGATCTACATCTTTCATTTTGGGGTCTTGCTTTAGAAACTGCAACACTACTACTAAACAAGTTCCTTCCAAGACTGTTAGTCAAACACCATATGAGTTATGGTCTGGGAAACGTCCTAGTCTTAGTTATCTAAGAGTTTGGGGATGTGACGCATATGTTAAGCTCACACAAAATAACAAATTGGATGATAGGGCAATTAATGTAAGTTTGTTGGATATGCCTTGAACTTAAGAGTATACGTGTTCTACGTCCCAATGAACAAATAACATTTGTCTCACGAAATGCTAAATTTCTAGAGAATGAATTCCTTCTCAAAAAATATAGTGGGAGTAGACTTGACCTCGATGAGGTACGAGAAGAAAAAACTAACATAGAACTAAACCCCAGGCCTCTCAAAAGGGCAGCGACGGAACAACTACTAGGTTATGAACTTAGAAGGTCTGGTAGGGAAAGATATGAACTGAAAGATATGGTTTCCATATTAATGAGGAACATGATCAGGTCATTGATAATGACGATCCCACCAGTTATGACGAAGCAATGCGTGACATTGATTTAGTCAAGTGGCTTGAGGCCATGAAATCCGAAATAGACTCTATTTATCAGAATCAAGTCTGTG